>CALZFC010000126.1:407500-500000 GCA_945643635.1 Allodiplogaster sudhausi
ATACATATTCATACAATGCTAGGAATGTCTGATAAAGTAGCCTTGAAGCTTCGCTTAGTATACATATATGAATTAGGAAACTCAAAGTTCTTTATAAACCCTTCACGTCTACTGGAGCTTGAAAAAAAAAAACACAGATCTTATTAAAGTATTTATCTCTGCATTCTATCCAGGTCAACACTGCGAATCTTATCAACAACATCGAGTGGAAGATCCTCGACTTCAGTTTTGTTCGAAGCGAGGTCTAGTTAGTTGGTCTTTATACTTTTTTTTCCAAACTTGCATCAGAGACTGATGAACATTACAGAAGAAAAAAGAATATCAAAAAGAAAATAAAACAAGAAAATCTGTTTTGAGAACGGGAAGAAGAAGAAGAGAGAGTCACTTCAAGACAATCTCACAGCTTATACGTACTCAATTAATTAACTTCAATAAGTATAATTAAAGCACCGAGTACTTAAGAATACGTTTGAGAACCCTCTTTCTCAGGAGCAGTTCCAGTTCTGCGACGAGCCATGGGTGGTGATGTACGCGCATCTCATCATACGGCGCAAGCCTCTCTATTACATTGTCAACTTGGTGGGTCTTCTTTAAAAGAGAGCGATCACTGAAAAATAGTTAATGCAAGTTCGAATTGCCACGTCTGCCCTGTGAGTGCTCTCTGTTATCCTCGCGTACTATTTTCGCAGATCGCATTGCTAGAAAATAGCACGCGCAAATGAGAGTTCGGAGGAACGCGGCAATTTGAAATCCCACATATTTTCCCTTCCTTTAAGTTGCAGATTATAATGAAGTAGACATGTATGTTCAGTTTGTGTACCCAAATTGAACAAATGTATTTGTATTTACATATCCATATTCATAAATATACAGTATGAACATCTCCTTTCAAGACAATGCCAACAATGATCATCACGGTTGTCTGTGTCATTGGCTTTTTCACGCCGACTTCGAGCGCGTCCGAACGGAACGAGAAGATGTTCGGTTCATTTCAGTTTAATTTTATCACCTTCAATAAAATCCATCTTGTTTATGAAATCTCTTTTTACTTAGAAAGCTCGCAACGAAGACGATGCTGGCGCTGTCCTTCTCACTGATCAACGTCTGCCACCAGATGCCACATGCGTCGTCGTACACGCCTTTGCTGAGTGAGTGAGGAGAGTGAAGGAGAGAGAAAGAGAGATAAAGAGAGAAAAAGAAAGAGAGAGAGAGAGAGAGAGAAAGAGAAAGGGAGAGAGAGAGAGGGAGAGAGAGAGTGACTGGGAGGGGGGAGAAAGTGGAGAGTTGAGCTTGGGTCAGGATAGAGAAAGCTAGAGAGGGAGAAGGGAGCAAGAAGCGTGAGAGGTTTTACAAAAAAAAAAACATTTTTGCGAAGGAAAAGAATGGGAGATATTGAGCGGGTTAAAAGTGAGTGACAGACGAATAAGCGAGAGGACTTTCCCTTGCAGACTGGTACTACTTCGGAGCGATCCTCATCATCATGGCCGGCAGCTACATGTCAGCCATCGTCCAAGGTTTCTTTATCGCTCATTCATTTTATTAAACTGGCTATTCTAATCATATTGTTATTCTATTAAGAAATGCTAGTAAAAGAAACCAAAAACGAAAGCATGTTTGAATTCGCGCCTTTTTGCATGACATAAGAGCATATGAATTACGGAAATGCGACTACAATAGTCAGGAAAATATAAATATAAAAAGTTCAGTTTCGTGCTTCTTTAAGTGAAAGCTATTTGCTTGAGGAATTCACGGGAAGAAGTCGCAGCTGGAGCCCCTCTCTTACAAGGCGCGCCAGTTCCTCACGCAACCTTTCTTCTCGAAATACGTTTTGGAGGTTGGAAAATGAGTCTTGTTCATTTTATACAGATTGTGCACTATAGAATTTCTTTCCAGCTCGCAAATAATGCAAAAAAATTTATTTAACAATTTTTTTCCTCTTTTCTTCTCATCAGCAAAGCGAAGCATATTAGGTGGCTAAAATTAGCGCACGTTTATCCATTGCCGGGTAAGTGATCTTTCAAAGATGATCACTAAAGCATATGAGCTTGCTTCTAGCTTCCGTCGACCCTGATCGAGCTGTGGGCCGAGTTCGGGATCGCGCCGCCGAGCCACGGCGGACGACGAGGGAGCGGCGCCGGCCTCTGGACCAGCGACGACGAGTCCATCGTGCCAGACGACGTTGTCGATGTTAGATAGGAGGAGCCACAATCTGGGCTTTTTACTTTCCTTTCTTTCACTTTCCCTCAAACTTTATGCGAAAAGAACATAGCAGTGAATATTACTGACGAGGAAGAGTGGAAAAGAAAAGAGTTTCATCGAAAATGTGAAAAGCTGTCAAAATGGGACAAATTCAATGGAAGTAAACTGTTGATTGAACCCAACGTCGTTGAAAGAAATGCGATAATATTTAGACTCACCGATCTATTCAAAACCAAGTGTTATCATTTTTTTAAAGTAAAATACTGATTTAAATAAAGTGTTATATTAATTGCTCTGCTTTAAATTATTAGCATACTTAATTTATTTATTAATTAGTAAGCTCAAATATATTGGTAGTAAATAAGTAAATAACTAAATATATTCTACAATTTCTCGCAGCGTCACCCGATGCCTGGTTCTCCGTCTCGGCGCACCTCTCAGATTCTCTCTCGGCAGTCGTCGACCGAGTCATATGAGGAGCGGCTGGCTCGCGTCACCGCCTCCATCGACGCCGCGATCGCGGCAGCCTCTCCGCTCACGAGGCGGAAGCGAGGCGTCACTTGGGAAAAAGTAAGGCGGCTTTTTAAACTTCCCGTGCCAAATTATCAATTTTTAAAATTATTACAACTTAAATTTTTTCCTCTCTGCATACTATATGCAAATTACATTTCGTAGGGATTATCCATTCGTCGAAGAAGCCATGACTTATTATTTGCCTCTTTTGCTACGTCCAAAGGGATAATTATTGATGCGACAATACAAAATATAACTTCCAACACTGGAAGAGGAACCTGGTGGATTCGTTCGCCTAGATTAGTAGATATAAGTCGCTTCTTCTCACACTCGCGATACCTTAAGAGTATGATCTTTCAATAAAAGATTGGAAAAGAAGAAATAGCTGTAAATTGTCAATCAATATTCTTCAGCGAGCCACAATCGTTGCATTCTCGGTAACCGCGCGGAAAGAGCATCACATGTGGCGGCAGCGATTGGCACGAAGGTTTGTTTTAAATATATATATTTTTAAATAACCTATTTATTAAATATTTCTACATAATTCAAAAGGACTGTTTATATTACATTATTTTCGTCAATTAAATTCAAGATTGCAGATGCGCCCTCGAGTGGGAGTACGTCGCTAATATTATCGATCGTTTTCTCCTGACCGCCTTCCTGCTCTTTATCGTCTTCTTCTGCTCGGGCTTCCTGCTGTTTGATCATATTTTCCCGGGCGCCTCAGGGATTCATATTTGAATATTTCCCGAATAAAAAGTATGAAATACTAAATAGGGTGACCGTCTAGAAGTTGTGATGATCTTTCAATTGGGTTTCGTTTAAGAAAAGTCGATCTCTCTCTTCTTCCTCCGCTAGCTCGGCTAGGATTGAGGCGATCCCAGACAATGGCTTCACTAGTCCCCAACGGCCGTATTTTCCGGGTGAACGACCCTCACTCTTGGAGCACCTCAGGGAACGGGAGCTTGTACTGCAAGGTTGTCAGAGATGCGCTGGCAGCGAAGAGCAAGACCACCATAATAACGAGACCGTTGCGCTGAAGTCCGCAATGCACAGGCCAGAACCGGCCGATGCTGCGAACTCCTTAGCGCGGCGCGGATGTTTCGCCAGTAGCAGTCCACTGGGCGTCGCTGGCTACACTCGAGCTACGCTCGAATGAGGGACGAGTAGACAGCTCGCCAGTTATCTTGCTTACTAGGCAACACTGGAATGCGGGAACATACATAGTACATACATACATAAGTGGTAATCGGAGAAGACAATGTTTATTTGACTATACATACATATGTAGGTGGTTTATTCTTTCATAAGGGCAAGGGAATAGCCGGTATTCGCTCTCTTATATGTATGAGTCGTCAGAGCAATCACCAATTCACTCTCTCTCTAAATTTCATGCTCACTTCCTCTAAATTCAAGCAAATGAGCGCTAACTGGAGCGCTGTTTTCAACTTTGCCAAGTTAGATGAAAAATTAAGCTAGTTTATTCTTCCACTTTTTACAAATTTACACATGAAGAGAACCCAGAACCAGAACCCAAGAAAAGATAAAGAGTATTGCATCTAGACGAGGCCGGCCCTCCGCCAGACAGGCAGCGGATCGGCGTTACGTCCAGTTCGCATGTCCATCGTGAGCAGGACGGGCGGGCCGTGGGCGAAGTTTGCCTGAATGAAGGAGCATCGTTGCTTGGCAAATTTTGAGTTTGCACGAACTCTTTCCACAACGCAATTGAAAAAGGAAAAAACATGCCAGTCTGACTGCAGCCTTTTATCGTGTGCTCGCACTTTCTCCCGTTCATAGTTCTCTCCTCCTTTCGTCTCCAACTTCTCTCTTTCTCACTCCGTCTCTCTAACCAGCTCGCCATCCATTCCTCGTGGCGGGCTGCCCACTCCGACAACGTTGAAGCCAACGCTGAGAAAGGCGCGAGCTGAGTTGCGATTGACACTGTGGCAAGTGATGATGTTGATGCCGCGTTTCTGCGGAAACGAACGCATCTACTTCTTAAATTGTTTGAAGAAGAAAAAACTGCTTTCGGTGGAAAAAAGAGACATTTGGAAGCAATCGCAAAAAGGGACAAGATGGCAAGGGAAGAGTGAATCTCCTCACGAGGTACTCGTCGAAGTCGGTTTTGTAAGTCAACATCGCTTCAAACAGATGAAGACCACGGAAGGGTTTCGCAGTGAAGCCGTACTTCTAAAGCAATTCAATTACTATGTCTGGTAAATAGCTAACAGTAACGATAGTTAGGGAACTCAAAAATGGATTAAATAAAATTAGTTTAAAAGAGTACTCATTCGAATAATTAATACCTTTTTTTAACTGGATCAGCACGTCTCGTCATAAAACAAAGACCCAGAAAGTTTGAATGATTATCATCTTATCACTTCAGAATTATAGTCATGTTAAATCTAGCGGCTAGAGAATTTGCAACTGTAGATATAAGCACCTTCCCATCTTGCACATGCGGGAGTTACAGGACGTACAATTGCGCTAACCATAAATAAAATGATTGTTCCCAGGATGATTCCTTTAAGTTGTAAGAACTCGCCTTATTGAGAAATGCATTCTCGTTCGGATAGAGGGCGAATTCCATTTCGCGAGAGTATTATCCCTCTTATCCTGCACGGTGCTTATTCAGTTATTCTGTTCTCCGGTCGCGTCATACATATCTATCCAATTGTTATTACATTTTACTCGAAGTATACAAATAAATATATAAATACAGAACATATCCTCTACATCCTCGAATTGTCGTACCAATATGTGCGCATTTCTCGGAGAGTACGGGGGGAGGCAACTTGACCGCATCTTCCTTCGGGTCGCGGAAGATCAGTTCGCTGCACATGAATCCAGCCGGGCGGCCAGTCTTCTGAATAAAGAGAAAACTTAGATTATGTTATACATATGATGATGTTCTTGATTTCATTACGTTTTCTGAAGTAACGGCAATTATTCATTCAATACTCTACTAAAACAGATTACCAGTTATTTATTTGACGAAATTAAAAAAGTAAACAAATAGATGGCGAATTATTGGCTCAGAACGATGGATTCTGAATAAATAAATCAATGAAATAGCCTTCTCGATGGCGACGTGCGCAAGTGGAAACTCCTTAACGGCGCACGAGCGTTGGATGAAATGTTGCACAGTGGGCAAGAGTTCTTCGCCTGAGACTCCCAGTGCCTACGAGTTTATTTCACCTCTTATTTATGGCTATTATAAGATGGTATATGTATGGCAACTTTTTTCTTCGCAGAATTCTTTGTTTTGTGTATGAAATTATGGACAAGCGAGAAAGAACTTTAAACATTATAATCTCTCTTTTTTGTCGACAACTCAACCTCTTGTTAGGAAGTGCTATTATTACGTCTAGATTAAAATAGAATTCCTAAGGAATCCTAGTGCATCCCAACGAGAACGAGCGGAACCTCGGCGCCGAACTCAACGAGGAACTCGTTGATGGTTTCGTCCTTCGCATCCGTCACCTCAACTTTGATAATTCCTAGTCAAGAAGTATTTATTCTATTCCTATCCAATCTATCCTGGCGGAATTCGTATTCCATTCAAGAGGCATTAATAGCTTTCCTTGTAAGCAATCTAACCTGTCGGAATTCGAAAAGCTTCGGAAGATAAGTGTTCTTCGATGGATTTCCAGGTTTCGTGCCAACCGAAGGGATGAAATCGATCTTAAAACAAAGCAATATTCACGTCAAGATTTTAAGCTGCCTAAAATTTTCTCTGAAACTGTAGTCTATTCCACTGGACGTGACCTTGCGATGCCCGTAATGAGATAGTTCGGTTCTGCAAGCGAGCCCAGAGCGGAAGGAGGAATCGTCGACAAGCCATTGAAGGGACAAGACGACAACTAACAATAAAAAAAGCAGTCAGAGGTTGACTCAATTTTATTAGAGAGATAAAAACGAGATAAAGAAGGGCTTATCGAGAAGAACTTGACACACACATCCAGAACGGATATACTCGTTGGTTATGGTGGAAGAGAAAGAGAGAGAGATAGTTATAGTTAGAAAGATAGGGAAGGGAGAGAGAGAAAGAAAATAGAGAAGAGAAGAGAAAGAGAAGGGAAAGAGAAAATGGGAACGAAATGGAGATAACGTACGACCACGGCACATTTATCTGATAAAGTCAAGGTGTACTGAGGGGAGCAGAGAAGAAGAACCCGGATGATTCTTGTTGAGCGAAGCAACGCGGTGCTCTCACTCCTATTGCTTAAGGGACCAGTGCACGGCTGTGACCGTTTGGGACTAGACAGCTGCTGGTCTTTTCTTAGAAAATTTGAAAGCCGTAAAAGTGAAGAAGAATAAAAAGTTGGAGCATCAATATGACATACATGTTCATATGTATATAGTATTCTGCTTATTTGCCTACATTGTCTCGACATGGGGATATTCGATAGAGAATCACGTTTATAACTAACTCTCTCTCTTATGAATGAAAAAAGAAGCAAGAATCACAATAGAATTGAGAGCGCAAAAAGACAAGGAAGAATAGCCAGGAATACTTCACTGATCACTTCATTTTGTGCGCACTCTGGTCTTTCAGTGATGAATTGTGCCCATATTGAGCTGAACATTTCGTACGTCTGCTGTTTACGGAAAGTGTAAGTGCCTCAGGGATGTAGAGAGGTCGTTCTCTCATTCTTCTGTAAAGGCAACCTGTGTCCTTTTTGTGAGATGGACATTAAATCGTCTACTTTGTTCTTGCTTTTTTGGCTTTGACTGGAGTACGTTGGAAGAAAACAAATTAAAGTTTAAGGAAGAGCGAACGAGAAACATATACAATTGTTTGTTAGCTTCATTCCATGGGCTTATTTCCTTCTTTTGCTAAATTTGAGCGATTATTGCTATCACGGCCAAAATTTATGTAAATAAGCTGCAGTGTCAGAGGAATCCGGTGGAATTGTTAGCCTAGATTAGTTGATATAAGTTGCTTATTCTCCCTCTTGCGATAATTTAGGAGTTCATGCTAGCGAAATTACAAGAAAGATTGGAAAAGTTCGAAAAAGTAACCAGTAAGTAAAATGAAAGGGCGACAGAGAATGATCTACTGAAACGCGACTGCAATAGTCATGACTATAGAAACATAAAACATTTTAGTTCTGCGCTCCTTTAAATGAAAAGTATTTGCTTATGGTTAGGGGAGAAGTCGCAGCTGGAGCCACTCTCGTACAAGGCGTTCCTCACCCAACCTTTCTTCTCGAAATAAGTTTTGGGGGTTGGAAATGAGTCGTTCTCTATATACAGATTGTGCACTATAGAATTTCTCTCCAGCTTGAAAATAATGCAAAAAAGAAAAATTTTAAAAAATTTTCCTCTTTTCTTCTCATCATCCAAGCCAATTGTATGGGTTATATGTGGGCGCGCCGTGCTCAAAGTTTGCCTTAATGAAAGAGCATCATTCTTGGCAGACAATGAGTTTGCATTAGCTGTTTCCAGAACGCGACTGAAAAAAAAAATATATATATATATGTATATTGCCGCCTCTCTCTTTCTCCCTCCCTTTCACTCTCACTCCGTCTCTCTAACCAGCTGGCCATCCATTCCTCGTGGCGGGCTGCCCACTGCGACAACGTTGAATCCAACGCTGAGCAAGGCGCGCGCCGCGTTGCGATTGACGGTGTTGCACGTGATGATGTTGATGCCGCGCTTCTGCAGAAACGAACACAAAAGGAGAGGCCCGTCTCTACTTTTTAATTCGTTTGCTGCTTCGGTGATAAAATGAGAGCTTTGTGAGAGGAAGAGATGACAAAGCACGAGTGAATCTCCTCACGAGGAACTCGTCGAAGTCTGTGTTGTACATCGAAATTGCTTCATTCAGATGAAGACCACGGAAGGGTTTCGCTGTGAAGCCGTACTTCTGAACAATCTAATAATAACTAACAGCAACGGTAGTTAGGGAACTCAAAAAAGGAGGTCACCATCGAATAATAAACTTAAAAAACCCAGAAAGTATGAACGATTATCATCCTATCATTTCAGAATTATAGTCTCAGAGGTAGAGAATTTGCTACTGTAGATATGAGCACCTTCCTATTTTGTCTCTCAGGCCTAGAGCAGGCTAGATTCTACAGTAGCGCTATAGAGCTTACAATACCTTTATGTTGTAAGTGCTCGCCTTATTGAGAAATACTTTCTCGTTCGGATAGAGGGCGAAGGCCATTTTGCGAGTCTCCTGCACGATCCTTGCTAAAAGGGAGCGGTTGAAAGAGTGGTTAGAATTCTCGTCTTCAACGCCTTGAGCTTTTATTGAAATTTTATTGAAAACATGCACGATAATATATCCTTGAAATCCTCTAATAGTAATACCAATGTGGGCGCATTTCTCGGAGAGTACGGGGGGAGGCAACTTGACCGCATCCTCCTTCGGGTCGCGGAAGATCAGTTCGCTGCACACGAATCCAGCAGGTCGGCCAGTCTTCTGAACAAATAGTAAGCTTGAATTTTGTTATACATATACATACTACATATAATGTTCTTGCTTTCATTAGGTTGTATGGTACATATGTATGTATATACATATATGTATGTAGTATGTACATATGTACAATGAGTAACGGCGATATTCATTCATTACTGTGCTATAACAGATTAGAAAGCTGTTCATTTCAGGAAATTGAATGAAATAGTATTAAAATTGTTGATGAATGATTGGCTCATAACGATAGATCCTGAATAAATAAATGAAAGAACTTGCCTTCTCGATTCCGACGTGTGCAAGTTTAAACTCCTTAACGGCGCACGAGCGTTGGATATTATGCTGCACAGTAGACAAGAATTCTTCGCTAGAGACACCCAGAGCCTGCAAGGTTATTTCCAATTCACATCTTATTTCAGGCTAGGATACGACATAATATTTCTATATTATACTTTATTGAATTAACTAAATTCTTCTTTCCAATTGCAGACTGAGTTCTTCAGAATTCCTTTATTTTGTGAAAATTATAGACAATCGAGAAAGGAATATAAAAATTTTATTCTTCTTTTTGTAGAGAACTCAACTTTTTTTCAAGAAATTCAATTATTCTGTCTTCATTTCAATTGAATTCCTGAACAATCCTAGTTTAACCCCCAACCTGAGCGAGCGGAAGATCGGCGCCGAACTCAACGAGGAGCTCGTTGATGGCTTCGTCCTTCGCATCCGTCACCTCAACTCTGAGCACGTCCATTCAAGAGTCATTAATAGCTTTCCTAAGAAATCTAACCTGGCGGAATTCGAAAAGCTTTGGGAGATAAGTGTTCTTCGATGGATTGTCAGATGATATCGATCTAAAAACAAATCGTCATTTACGTCAAGATTTTAGGCAGCCTAAAAGTTTTCTCTCAAACCGTGTCTTTTCCACTGGACGAGACTTTGCGATGTCCGTTATACAAAGTTTTTTGGGATGCAGTAGAGAGATGGATGGCGAGGGAAGAGATTGAAAGGGAGACCAGAGAGGATGGTTGAGGAGGAGAGAACAGAGTAAGCGAGAGTTCGGTTGGGCAAGCGAGACCAGAGGGGAAGAAGGAATCGCCTACCAGCCATGGAACAGACAAAGACCTGAACTGACAATAAAATAAGAGATACGTACAAGTTCGTGATGTTTTAAAGAGCAAAAGTACTTTTTTCTCTTAGAAATCTACATGTAGTGGTGCAATATTCTCACGTTTACATGAAGGTAAAATTTATTTGGCAAGGGAAAATGGAACATTTTACATACATTCGTATACATGCAAGTTTTTTCGGTCTAAAAATTGATTTCCACCACAACAATTTTTTTACTAAATATTTCAAGATTATTTTCGCTTGGCGTCCAACAATTCCACATCATAAGTTCCCCTCAAGAGGTGGTCTCATCGAATGCAAATTTTATGAGACGAGATATAGAGAGAGCTTGTCAATACATTCTTGACACACACACATCTTGTGCTTTAAAATGTTTCTCTTTGCGTATATTATGAATTTGGTCGAGACGGTCTATTCGTTGAAGATGACGTGGGTTAAATATTCATCATCTTTGCAACATCCGAGCGATATTGTTGATGCAGCCAAAACAAAATTTTAATAACGAACATTGGAAGTGGAATCCTGTATATTCGTTAACCTAGCTTAGTAGATTAAGGGCGTTTATTCTTCCACTTGTCATACGACCTCTGGGACTGATCTCATTAAAACGTTTTTCTTGTTTTTTTTTTAGAAATGTGAACACGAACAGAAAGTAGAACCCAATAATATCCTGAAATCTTTCCCAAAATTGTCCATAAATTGACAATCAATATTTTTTAGCGAGAAATAATTGTCGCTTTCTCGGTGACCGCGCGGAAAGAGCATCACAAGTAATGTTATTGTTAAGTATTTCAAATTCAAAACTTAAGATTGTTTATATTTCATTTTTCATCGCCAATTAAATGCGAGATTGCAGTTGCGCCCTCGAGTGGGAGTACGACGCTCATATTATCGATCGATTTCTCCTGACCGCCTTTCTGCTTTTCTATCGTCTTCTGCTAGGGATTCATATTTGAAGAATTCCCGAATAAAGAATTGTTCGGAGCTAAAGTCATGATGATCTTATAATCTAGCGTTAACCTGATAAATAGGGTCTCGTTTAAGAATAACCCATAAATTCTATCCTTATCAGAGCACGTTTTCGCCATCCGAAGAGATACTTCGTTATTCATTGCTTTATGATTCGCAAACTATACTGTACTCTTCGGTAATTCCTTTAAAATGGAATGTTTTAAAATAGTTCCTAAATATCTTTTATCGGGAAAGTCATAGGAAAGGGAGATGAGAGCAGCGAGGAAGGAGAGCGTGAGAGAGTGGGTTAGAGAGAGAGATAGAAAGAGAGAGAGACCGAGAGAGTATGCATCTAGACGAGGCCGGCCTTACGCCAGGCTGGCAGCGGATCGGCGCAGCGTCCAGTTCGCATGTCAATCGTAAGCAGGACGGGCGCGCCGTGCTCGAAGTTTGCCTTAATCAAACAATATCTTTACTTGGAAAAAATAGAGTTTGCACGAACTCTTTTCACAATGCTACTAAAGTTAAAATGCTCTCACTACTGGCAGTCTGACTGCAGCCCCCTGTGGTGTGCCACTCTCTTCTCTTCCCTTCATCGTTCTCTCCTCCTGTCTGGCCTTCCTCACAACCTCTCTCTTTTCTCCCTCCCTTTCACTCTCACTCCGTCTCTCTAACCAGCTGGCCATCCATTCCTCGTGGCGGGCTGCCCACTGCGACAACGTTGAATCCAACGCTGAGCAAGGCGCGCGCCGCGTTGCGATTGACGGTGTTGCACGTGATGATGTTGATGCCGCGCTTCTGCAGAAACGAACACAAAAGGAGAGGCTTGTCTCTACTTTTAAAATCGTTTGCTACTTCGGTGAAAAAATGAGAGCTTTGTATGCGATCGCAGGAAGAGAAGAGATGATAAGGCAAGAGTGAATCTCCTCACGAGGAACTCGTCGAAGTCGGTGTTGTACATCGACATTGCTTCATTCAGATGAAGACCGCGGAAGGGTCTTGCAGTGAAGCCGTACTTCTAAAACAATCTAATTATGACATCTAGTAAACAACTTACAGCAAAGATTGTTAGCGAACTCAAAGATGAGTCTAGGAAAATTAGTCTTTAAAAGAGGTCGCAATTAACTCGTCGCAAAAAAAGACCCAGAAAGTTTGAACGATTTTCATCTTATCATTTCAGAATTATAGTCATGTTAAATCTCACGGTAGTGAATTAACTGCTTTAGATATGAGCACCGTCCTATTTTGTCTCTCGGGCCTTTGCACAGGTGAGAGCTGCAGAACGAACAAGTGCGCTAGGGAAATAATTTTCGTCGGATGAATCCTTTAAGTTGTAAGTGCTCGCCTTATTGAGAAATACGTTCTCGTTCGGATAGAGGGCGAAGGCCATTTCGCGAGTCTCCGCCATTATCCTAGCTAAAAGGGGGCGGTTGAGAGCGCGGTTGGAATTTTCGTATTCGATGCCTTACGCTTTTATTAAAATTCTATTGAAATTATTCATGAGAATATATCCTCGACATCCTCGAATTGTACTACCAATGTGGGCGAATTTCTCGGAGCGGACGGGGGGAGGCAACTTGACTGGATCCTCCTTCGGGTCGCGGAAGATCAGCTCGCTGCACACGAATCCAGCAGGGCGGCCAGTCTTCTGACAAATAAAAAGCTTGGATTATGTTAGACATTTTTAATACATACATAAATATGATGATGTTCTAGATTTCATTAACAATAAGCTGTATTGTACATACTTATGTATAAAGTAACAAGCCGCGATTATTCATTCATTACTCTGCTAAAAAAGATTTCCAACTATTTATTTTAAAAAATTGAATAAAATGGTAAAAACAGTTTATGACAAATTCTGAATGAGTAAATTAATGCAATGGCCTTCTCGATGGCGACGTGAGCAAGTGGAAACTCCTTAACAGCGCACGATCGATGGATGAAATGCTGGAGAGTAGGCAATTGTTCTTCGCCAGAGACACCCAGAGCCTGCAAGTTTTTTTTATCAGAATTCTTTTGTTGTGTGAATATTATGGAAATTCGAGAAGATTTTAATCTATTTTTTTGTGGTGAACTCAACTTAATGTTAATAAATGCTATTAATACGCCTTGATTACAATTCCATTCATGAAGAATCCTTGTTGATCCTAACCTGAGCGAGCGGAACCTCATCGCCGAACTCAACGAGGAGCTCGACGATGGCTTCGTCCTTCGCATCCGTCACCTCAACTTTGAGCATTTCCATTCAATACGCATTAATGGCTTTCCTAAGAAATCTAACCTGGCGGAATTCGAAAAGCTTTGGGAGATAAGTGTTCTTCGATGGATTACCAGGTTTGGTGCTGGCCGGAGGGATGAAATCGATCTTAAAACAAATTGTCATTCACGTCAATATTTTACGTAGTTTAAAAATTTTCTCTCAAACCGCGTCTTTTCCACTGGACGAGACTTTGCGATGTCCGTTATACAAATTCTTCTGGGATGCGGTAGAGAGATGGGTGGCGAGAGAAGAGAAGGCATTGAAAGGGAGATCAGAGAGGCTGATTGAGGAAGAGAGAGCAGAGAAAGCGAGAGTTCGGTCGGGCAAGCGAGGCCAGAGCGGAAGAAGGAATCGCCTACCAGCCATGGAACAGGCAAAGACGTAAAATGACAACAAAAAAGCGTACAGAATTAGAAGAATGTGCATACCTGCAGTTTTAAATTCAAAAATTTTCTCTCGTCCAAACATGCACGTAATGATGCTACGTTCTCACGTTTACAAGAAGGTCTAATTTATAATTTATTTGGCTAAAGCAAATGTAGCAGTGTGTATGCTGGTTTTTTGATATCTTTAATATTGATTTTACACCACAACAATTAAATATTTTAAGAAAATTATTCCACATTATATGTTCCCCTTAAGAGGTTGGTCTGATCGACAGTCAATTCTATGAAAGAGATTGAACGAGATAAAGGAAAAAGCTTGTCAATAAGAATTTGACACACACACACAAAGGAAATACTCGTTGGTTATGGTTGGAAGAGAAAGAGAGAGAGAGAAAGAGAGAGAGAGAAAGAGAGAGAGAGAGAGAGAGAGAGAGGAAGGGAAAGTTACCGTGAGAAACAAAGAGAAACGGAGAGAGTAAGAGAAAGGAAGGTAGAAAAGAGAAGAGAAAGAAAAAGTGAATAGAAAGGGAAAGCAGAGAAAGAAAATGGAAGAATGAATGATTACGAAAATAGGAGTTGGGTCAACAAAAATTTGCAATTGGCGGCAGCGTGCGCAGCGCGCTGACGCTATTTGGGCTTCGGTTTGGGCACTTATTGTTAGTATAGGATTTTCCTCCTATACCTATATCTCAACCCCCTGAGTTCCGTATCTTTTTGCTCCGTAGACCCTAAGTTACGATCTTGTGGTCTAAGCTCTTGCCATCTCGAGCTGATTCCAAAATGCTAACGTAGGGGTCTGTACGACCCCTGGGGGCCGAGATACAGACCCCCTGAAACGTCAAGTTTTCGTCGTGAAACGCCTAAGATTGCTAAAAGTGCCGGCCATTACAAGAGAGAAGTACACTCCAGGGCCCTGCTAGCCCCTAAGGCCCCTAGATCAAAGTTGTTCCTCACCCCTTGGGTAACCCAATTACCCACCTAATTTGCATAAATTTGCATAATTGGCGGACTTGCTCAGGAAAGTCTGGGGAAGAAAATTTTAAACCTAATTTGCATATTTGGGAGACTTACTCAGGAGAGTGGGGGGAAGAATTTTGTCGGCCTAATTTGCATAGATTTGCATATTTGGGGGACTTGTAGAGGATAGTCTGGGGAAGAATTTTCTCAACCAAATTTGCATAAATTTGCATATTTTGAGGACTTACTCAGGAAATCAAAAGTTAGTATTGGGGCTCTCTATGGCCCCAGGGTTAAAGTCAAAAATTTAGAATTAGGTTTTGTTTACAAATCTCATAAAAACCTATTTATTGCGCAGGCCTAAATTAAAAAAAATTAAGTGTAGGATCGTATAATGTATAACACAATTGTAGGCGTAGAAAATTTTTAATGACTTTTTCAAAGTCTAATAAAACTTATGAAACCCTCGTTTTCCCATGCTTCCGGGGGTTTAGTAATGATCTTTTCTTCACGCTTTGAGGCGTGATTGAAAATAAAGTTCTATTTCGCCTCCGTCTCGGACACCAGATCTTGGTACTAAATTTCAGAAATAAATGTCTCTCTTACGTATTTGCTCGTGTAAGTTACATACATACATTGTTACAGATGGGCACCAGTTATACTGATGCTCTTCCATCTTATAGGGATCTTCCCACTATGTTTCCATCACTTGTTTAGGAGTCTGCTCAAGTTTATCAGTTGTTTTAGTCGGTGCGCAATTCATAAAAAATGTTGAAAATCTTTCTCACTCCGTTCCACGTAATTCCAGCCGATTGAACGGCAAGCGACACAAGTCACAGGTTCATGTTCATCCTTGGCTTCGTGTACGAACACCAACTCGCGGCCCTTCTGCTCTTTGCCGTTGGATATTACATCAACTCAAAAAATATTTAGCTTAAAATAATTTGCACTCAGCAAAATGATAATATATAGAGTGCTGGAAATTAATTAAATTAAGTTTCTATTAATTAAGAAAATTTGATATAATTTCCGTTTGAGGTCTCCCTCTGCGGCACCCTTGGTTGTTTGACTGTGGCGGTATTCCTGCGCCGCGTCTCGCACATCGCGACGTCCTTCTTCGGACGCGTCACCTTCTTCTTGACTCTTTCCGCCCTCTGCCACCAGGCCATCTTCGCGTTCGTTGTTGCGCCAACGTTGCTTTTGTACGTTAAATAGGAAACTTGATCTGATTTGAAAATATTGATTTTTTTTCCAATGAAACTCATAATTATTGATAATTTTTCCAGTGAGTGGGAGTACCTCCTAGCCCGCTCTCGCTCGGTCTACTTGGCGATCACTCTGGAGTGTCTCTACGAATGCGTTGATTTCTGCCGCGTTCTTCTGGCCGCCAATCGATTCGTCATCATTTACTTCCCTCTCCGGGTCGCGATCGGTTGGCCGAGTGAGTGGAAGCGCCTCCTTCTCCTATGTCTCCTCTCCCTCCCACTCTTCGGCGCTTTCGTCCTCCAAGCCTACATTTACTTCATAAGTTAGAAGTTTTTTTTTAATTTGTGATCTTTATGGCTAATTATCCTTTCCGTAGTAAAGGAATTAAAGGGAGAACAGTTTCCGTTGCTAATGCTTCTTAATCGGAAACATTGAAGGGGACTGCGACTTTTATCTGGACCGCGCGAGCTGGGCCTTTGTCTTCAGCGAGCGCGAAGTGTGCATTCAATTGCGTTTCTATGCCGAATTCATCCGTTTCTTGGCTATGCTCATCGCTGATATCATGCTGGACGTCCTCTCCTTTGTTCGCATTCAACAACATCGCATTTCGGTCGCTTTACTTTTAAAATTCAACAAAATTACTCAGAATCAGCAACATGCAAAGATGTACAGCCGCGCTTTTATACTAGATTTAGAAGAGAGATTTAACGAGCAATTATTCGTTAATAAATAGTAAAGGTCATACTAATTACCGTATTTTCTTTATTAGTACCCCTTTATTTGAACACCCCCCTACTGCAATTCCACTCCAATAGTGCACCATCCCCTCTCTATGTACAAGTATAATACCTCAACTCGCCGCGTAACAACATTATAAATGTCTGTCTCTATTTAATAATTTTGGTTGAGATGCGCTCGTCAATAACTGCGCAGCCACAACAGAATCACTCCCGTTCAAAGGATGTTCAGATGCTTTATCAGGTTTTCTGGGATTATCAAAATAGTTCTGTTCCTTATGGTTTTTTTACTGGGTAGAATATTGAACGATCACTGTAAATGTTATCAATCTCTTGAGGCGTGTGCCCAGACTTGTCTCTTCGCCATCGACATAACTTGTGCCTTTATACTGGTGCCCCTTTTGCGGCCCGGCCAATGGCTCACATTCGCACTCGCAACTCTCGCCTGGTTGTGCTCCGTCGGCGGAGACAGGTTAACTACTACCTTGCTACACTTAGAAGTTTATTGTTATCATCAAAATATTTATATTCTTTATGTCAAGGATATTTTATTTTTTTAACTCTTGATTTATATTGAAGCATTGCTATTCTCCTCTGCAACAGCGAGCTTCGTAGATCCGTTGCGCGAACCATTCCCATCCTTCGTTCGAGCTGCAGGTCATTTCAAAGATTGTCGTGACAAATGAAAGAATTTCGAAAATACCGTCCTCTATCTTCTTCTCCCTCTCCTTATCTAATCTTTCTACTTTCTACACCTCTCTCACGACCTTCTCAAAGTGTGCTTTCAAAATTAAGCGTAACCTTACTCTAATTGATTTCGGAAACTCGACCGCTAAATTGTTTAAATACATTGAATTTACTATTCGGCAGATCTGCAAGAGCTCGAATAGATGCAACGGTAGGCAGCATTTCGCTTTCTTTATTCAACCGAGCAACGACAGGATCAAGCGAGGCGGTCGGGGGGCGGCCGCATTGAACGGGGGGATGTCACGATGACTCCCCTCTCACTTCATTCCTACCCTCTTGTATTACATTCTGTTGTCCACTATTTGTAGTGCTAGCCTTTGTGCATTCCAGAATTGCTCGGTGTTGTTTCATTTTAAATGTTAGCATTTCTTGTCTTACGTTCTTTTCTGACTGCATCTGCCAGTCTGCCAGTAGGTCAAGTGCAGATAAAAGTTTTGTTGTGCCCTTGCTAACGTCCCATCCATATCCAGACGACAGCGTAGAAGCAAGACAGCTTTACTACATATAGAATAGGCTATTTCAACAGACCCATAATATATAATTTTTAAATTGATTGTTTGACTAATGCTGCTAGATAGAGCGAGAGAGAGAGAGAGAGAGAGAGAGAGTTGTAAAGACACAGATTGTGATGAACAGTCAGAGGCTGAAAAGGAAGGGCATACAAGACACGACGATACAGCATCGGGTGAAGATATCAGTACATCGAGGATATTGTTGTTAACTGTAGGCGTACGTACATATGTATGTACATACATACGTGCTGACATATTCAAAGATGATAAACCAAATCAGCGAGTAAATTAGATTGTGAATTTGAGGACGGCATTTCTCTTCCAGTCAAATGCTAAATTTGAGTCACAACGGAATGTCGGAGTGGTAATAACGTGTGAAGAGGTCGAATATGTCAGTGTTCCGGGCGGCGGAGGTGTTTGTCGGCAGAACAAGTCGTAGTTCTCCTTTAGTGAAAGTCTGTCGAATATCTAAAGTGTGCGTGAGTGCGGAATGTTGCTTCAAGTTTCTGCCGTCATTTTTGTTTTGCAGCCCGACAACAAGAGGCGTAGGTTTGGTTGCGTCGCCACATTACATTTGGGAACGAGGAGCGTATTTGAGCAAAATCGGTCGGTAGCTTTCCCGGAGCTGTCAAGGAAACCTCCGAGGCTCAATGCTATAGCTTATAAAAAGTACGGAAGTGCCATTTTAAATCCTCTTTAAAAGGAATTTTTTTTAGCTTCGAGATCCCTGACCGAAGTTTCTTAAGAATGTTGGGCGGCATATGTATATCGATATGTCCCCTCTTTCTCACGTTCAAGTTAACAGATTGCTTGTTAAGCGATAACTATTATCTTGTGAATCTAATTCCATTTTAATGAAAAATTTTCTTCGTGAATAGCATCGGGCTACATAATATTATAACAATACGAGGAATGAACGAAGAGGGCACAATATTTTATCATGAATATTGAGGCCTCCCATGGCACAACGTTCTCGGAGCCTAGCTTCCCAGAAATTTGGCAGCGATTCAGTGATATTTTATGGCTTTCTAGAAGGAAAGGCCTGTTAATGTGCCATTTGGTTGCCACCGAGAGGAAAATTATTCTTTCGACCGCGTGACTTAAAGATCGCATCATCTTCAAACAATCATTCACTTTGTCTGAATTTGAGTCCTCTTTAAATCGAGTGTGTTTTCTTCTCTCTCAATTCGAAACGTTTACAGTAAATGTGAACAATCTCTTCTCTGCTTGTTGTGCCCTTCATACGAGCAGCTCGTCGTGCACAGTGTCATGGAGCCGAGTGTCCTCGGGAGTATCAGGCAATATATATAGAACTGAGGAAAGATTCTTTTCGTCCTTGCAGTCAAAGGAAAATTCTTGTATTGTGCATCCTGAAATGGCCTCTTGAAAAAGCGCCTCAAGCAGTCGACGATCTGAGCATCGTAACCGAGAAGACGGTGGTGAGCACTTGTTCCGACTCCATCAATCACGAGGACGAAACCTCTCTCTCTCTCTCTCTTTTTCTCTTTCTCTCTCACTCTTTGCTACTCTCTCTCCCTCTTCTACCTTCTCTCTCTCTCTCTCTCTCGCTTATATCCCTCTCTCCCTACCCGAACAGAAATGAAGCACATTGATATTCGCATTATTAACCTGTATTTGTTCACGTTATTTTCGTTTCATTTACTACGTTTTTCTTTTAGCTGTTATTTTGAGCCCATTCATAGGACATCACATTTCCCCTGATTTTGGGCGCGTAAAATTTTTCTATTTCTCTCGTGCTAAAACGATGCTTTTATTTCATGTTTTTTTTGTCTCCCGAAATGTTGCTCTTATGTGTGAGGCTTCAATGACAGAAAGCGTGAAAACTAGTGAATTTTGGAAATTATTAACTGATTTTATTTCCTACTTTTTAAGTGGCCAATGAAGCGGTTGCAATCGTTGCCGGCGCGGCGTCGGCTGCACGCGTTGCTCGCGGCGACTGTCGCGGTGAGTGTCGTCCTCTGGACGACACTCATGATGGTGATGTCTGCCGACCTCAGCGGCCTCCAGCTCACGCCCTTCCCAGACATGCCTGAGGGTCAGAGTGAATAATGAACATCTATCCCCATTTTTTTTTAAAGTAGCCACTGTAGTTTTTCTTAATTTTTCTGCCTCTCTCTAAAACACAAGCTCCCTCGCTCTGTGTCAGGTAGATAGGCACGAGTTTAAGAATGACTTTTTGGCTGCTTTAAAAGGTTAACGCTTGCCACATAACCATTTTTGCGTGGTTTTTGCCAAATAATGAAAGTTAAAGATCTCTTGCGGCCGCAGACGCCGCCGCCTCCCGTGGACATTTTGATCTACGCAGCCACGGAATTCTTCGGCATGAATATCTTGGCCAAGGGCTTCCTCAACGAATGCAGCTCACGAGTGCGTTCTTATTGGCTGGCCAATTCATTGCTCTCATCATATTTAACATATTTTGTTTATTCTTACATTTTTTCATTATTTGCTTATCTTAGCATTTATGTAAACGTGAAGGCAAAACGAATTACTTTTAAGGCTTCCAGTTACGAATCGCGGTACTGAAAGGGGTTCAAAATGTTCAGAGTATTGTACATGGCCATTCTATGAGATGTAGGAGGACTTCCATAGTATGTACATACATATATAGATGAAACTGTGCAGTACATTTCGTAATCTCAACCTTGCGATTTCGTAATTTCTCCCTTGCAGTCTTGGTGTCGCATCAGTGACAGCAGAGACGACTTCGAGAACGCGTCGGCCGTCCTCTTCCACAACGCTGACTATCGCAAGCAGGACGAGAAGCTGCAGCCGAGGCAGCCTCACTTTCCCTACATTCTATGGAGTCTTGAGAGTACATCCAGCGACATCTTCCGGCCCGGCCCGAGTTCGCTTCGAATTATAAAGAGACTTTAAAAAAATTTATTAAATTAAATCAAGATTAATTAATTGAACTTGATTGATGATGCAAGAATGTAAGCCACGAAGAATGCATGAAATATATAAAAGAGGAATAAAGTGAGCAATAGTGAATCCTGTCTCTCTCTCTCTCTATCTTTCTCTCTCTCTCTCTCGTTTCTTGACTGAACTCGCTGGCAGGACAGGCGTCATTAACTGGACGATGACGTATAGAAGAGATGCGGATGTCTGGTATCCCTACGGGCACATGATCAAGAGGAAGAGAAGAGCGGCTGTCGACTACGAGCAGATTTGGTAGATGAAGACGGTTGGAATGCCTTTTTTTTTAAATTATTATTCTTTGGTTTATGAGTTGATCGGAATCCTAAAAAAAATCTAATTTCGTCATATTTCTCATGTACATACAGTCCTGCTCAACATTATTGGGTCCGATATTAATAA
Organism: Allodiplogaster sudhausi; assembly: GCA_945643635.1. NCBI lineage: Eukaryota > Metazoa > Nematoda > Chromadorea > Rhabditida > Diplogasteridae > Allodiplogaster > Allodiplogaster sudhausi. The sequence continues at coordinate 428,872 of CALZFC010000126.1, forward strand.
TATTAATAATATTAATAATATTAATATAAATAATATGAACTGGAATAGCTCGCTGAATAAGCATTTTCATGTCATTTCCGTTATTTGTTAACCTATTTCGACCATGGAGAATACGACTGTGAAGACAGCTTTGAAAAAGATTCAGAAATGACTGAGATCTCATAATATTTAACATTTACTACATTTAACACGGGCCTGGTCGTGATTTTTGCTGACTGCGAACGAAGCTGGCTCCAGCATACAGGCCTACAAACTATAAAAATAAAAATGTTCTATGGAGTGCTTCAATTTTTTTTGAGTTTGTTCTTTTGTTTTCTTTGTGTTTCTCATTTTATTAATGTGTAAACGATAAGAAATTAAAAAATTGATTTTCTCCAAAGAAAAGCAAAAATCTGTTCTCGGCCGAGCATCGAACCTGAGACCTTAGGATTCCCAGTCAAACGCTTCCGCAATACACTACGGACGACCATGGGTGGGATGATGATCCTTTTCCTTTGACAGCGTGGACTGTTTCCCCACTGCCTCACCATTACAAGGCTGATGTTGAGGCTTATGGTTAGGAATATCATTATACCAACGATTTCTTCTCAGTTTGCAGCACCTGCACCTTCCTTCGCATCTCTCTCTCTCTCTCTCTCTCTCTCTCTCTTTCTACTCCACCAGTCTCGCTTTCTCTTTCCCTTTCAACACAATTTCAATTCATAAACGGTATTGCATATGAATGAAAACACAAGAATTCACTTGAGAGAGAGAGAGTGAAAAAGATAGAAGAGAAAGAAGAGAAAGAGAAAGAGAAATAGAGACAGGTGGAGGGAGATACAGAGCGAGAGAGAGAGTGAGAGAGACAGAGAGCGAAAAAGATAGAAGAGAGAGAAGAGAAAGAGAAAGAGAAATAGAGACAGGTGGAGGGAGAAACAGAGCGAGAGAGAGAGTGAGAGAGACAGAGAGCGAAAAAGATAGAAGAGAAAGAAGAGAAAGAGAAAGAGAAATAGGGACAGGTGGAGGGAGAAACAGAGCGAGAGAGAGATGCGAAGGAAGGTGCAGGTGCTGCAAGCTGATGGTGAGAAGAAATCTTTTGTATAACGATATTATTTATTTATTTATTTATTTATTCATACATCAACTAATGATGTGACAACATGTGTTATGAATTGAAATTGTGTTGAAAGGGAAAGAGAAAGCGAGACTGGTGGAGTAGAAAGAGAGAGAGAGAGAGAGAGAGAGAGAGAGAGAGAGATGCGAAGGAAGGTGCAGGTGCTGCAAACTGAGAAGAAATCGTTGGTATAATGATATTCCTAACCATAAGCCTCAACATCAGCCTTGTAATGGTGAGGCAGTGGGGAAACAGTCCACGCTGTCAAAGGAAAAGGATCATCATCCCACCCATGGTCGTCCGTAGTGTATTGCGGAAGCGTTTGACTGGGAATCCTAAGGTCTCAGGTTCGATGCTCGGCCGAGAACAGATTTTTGCTTTTCTTTGGAGAAAATCAATTTTTTAATTTCTTATCGTTTACACATTAATAAAATGAGAAACACAAAGAAAACAAAAGAACAAACTCAAAAAAAATTGAAGCACTCCATAGAACATTTTTATTTTTATAGTTTGTAGGCCTGTATGCTGGAGCCAGCTTCGTTCGCAGTCAGCAAAAATCACGACCAGGCCCGTGTTAAATGTAGTAAATGTTAAATATTATGAGATCTCAGTCATTTCTGAATCTTTTTCAAAGCTGTCTTCACAGTCGTATTCTCCATGGTCGAAATAGGTTAACAAATAACGGAAATGACATGAAAATGCTTATTCAGCGAGCTATTCCAGTTCATATTATTTATATTAATATTATTAATATTATTAATATTATTAATATCGGACCCAATAATGTTGAGCAGGACTGTATGTACATGAGAAATATGACGAAATTAGATTTTTTTTAGGATTCCGATCAACTCATAAACCAAAGAATAATAATTTAAAAAAAAGGCATTCCAACCGTCTTCATCTACCAAATCTGCTCGTAGTCGACAGCCGCTCTTCTCTTCCTCTTGATCATGTGCCCGTAGGGATACCAGACATCCGCATCTCTTCTATACGTCATCGTCCAGTTAATGACGCCTGTCCTGCCAGCGAGTTCAGTCAAGAAACGAGAGAGAGAGAGAGAGAAAGATAGAGAGAGAGAGAGACAGGATTCACTATTGCTCACTTTATTCCTCTTTTATATATTTCATGCATTCTTCGTGGCTTACATTCTTGCATCATCAATCAAGTTCAATTAATTAATCTTGATTTAATTTAATAAATTTTTTTAAAGTCTCTTTATAATTCGAAGCGAACTCGGGCCGGGCCGGAAGATGTCGCTGGATGTACTCTCAAGACTCCATAGAATGTAGGGAAAGTGAGGCTGCCTCGGCTGCAGCTTCTCGTCCTGCTTGCGATAGTCAGCGTTGTGGAAGAGGACGGCCGACGCGTTCTCGAAGTCGTCTCTGCTGTCACTGATGCGACACCAAGACTGCAAGGGAGAAATTACGAAATCGCAAGGTTGAGATTACGAAATGTACTGCACAGTTTCATCTATATATGTATGTACATACTATGGAAGTCCTCCTACATCTCATAGAATGGCCATGTACAATACTCTGAACATTTTGAACCCCTTTCAGTACAGCGATTCGTAACTGGAAGCCTTAAAAGTAATTCGTTTTGCCTTCACGTTTACATAAATGCTAAGATAAGCAAATAATGAAAAAATGTAAGAATAAACAAAATATGTTAAATATGATGAGAGCAATGAATTGGCCAGCCAATAAGAACGCACTCGTGAGCTGCATTCGTTGAGGAAGCCCTTGGCCAAGATATTCATGCCGAAGAATTCCGTGGCTGCGTAGATCAAAATGTCCACGGGAGGCGGCGGCGTCTGCGGCCGCAAGAGATCTTTAACTTTCATTATTTGGCAAAAACCACGCAAAAATGGTTATGTGGCAAGCGTTAACCTTTTAAAGCAGCCAAAAAGTCATTCTTAAACTCGTGCCTATCTACCTGACACAGAGCGAGGGAGCTTGTGTTTTAGAGAGAGGCAGAAAAATTAAGAAAAACTACAGTGGCTACTTTAAAAAAAAATGGGGATAGATGTTCATTATTCACTCTGACCCTCAGGCATGTCTGGGAAGGGCGTGAGCTGGAGGCCGCTGAGGTCGGCAGACATCACCATCATGAGTGTCGTCCAGAGGACGACACTCACCGCGACAGTCGCCGCGAGCAACGCGTGCAGCCGACGCCGCGCCGGCAACGATTGCAACCGCTTCATTGGCCACTTAAAAAGTAGGAAATAAAATCAGTTAATAATTTCCAAAATTCACTAGTTTTCACGCTTTCTGTCATTGAAGCCTCACACATAAGAGCAACATTTCGGGAGACAAAAAAAACATGAAATAAAAGCATCGTTTTAGCACGAAAGAAATAGAAAAATTTTACGCGCCCAAAATCAGGGGAAATGTGATGTCCGTAGTAGAAAAACGTAGTAAATGAAACGAAAATAACGTGAACAAATACAGGTTAATAATGCGAATATCAATGTGCTTCATTTCTGTTCGGGTAGGGAGAGAGGGATATAAGCGAGAGAGAGAGAGAGAGAGAAGGTAGAAGAGGGAGAGAGAGTAGCAAAGAGTGAGAGAGAAAGAGAAAAAGAGAGAGAGAGAGAGAGGTTTCGTCCTCGTGATTGATGGAGTCGGAACAAGTGCTCACCACCGTCTTCTCGGTTACGATGCTCAGATCGTCGACTGCTTGAGGCGCTTTTTCAAGAGGCCATTTCAGGATGCACAATACAAGAATTTTCCTTTGACTGCAAGGACGAAAAGAATCTTTCCTCAGTTCTGTATATATTGCCTGATACTCCCGAGGACACTCGGCTCCATGACACTGTGCACGACGAGCTGCTCGTATGAAGGGCACAACAAGCAGAGAAGAGATTGTTCACATTTACTGTAAACGTTTCGAATTGAGAGAGAAGAAAACACACTCGATTTAAAGAGGACTCAAATTCAGACAAAGTGAATGATTGTTTGAAGATGATGCGATCTTTAAGTCACGCGGTCGAAAGAATAATTTTCCTCTCGGTGGCAACCAAATGGCACATTAACAGGCCTTTCCTTCTAGAAAGCCATAAAATATCACTGAATCGCTGCCAAATTTCTGGGAAGCTAGGCTCCGAGAACGTTGTGCCATGGGAGGCCTCAATATTCATGATAAAATATTGTGCCCTCTTCGTTCATTCCTCGTATTGTTATAATATTATGTAGCCCGATGCTATTCACGAAGAAAATTTTTCATTAAAATGGAATTAGATTCACAAGATAATAGTTATCGCTTAACAAGCAATCTGTTAACTTGAACGTGAGAAAGAGGGGACATATCGATATACATATGCCGCCCAACATTCTTAAGAAACTTCGGTCAGGGATCTCGAAGCTAAAAAAAATTCCTTTTAAAGAGGATTTAAAATGGCACTTCCGTACTTTTTATAAGCTATAGCATTGAGCCTCGGAGGTTTCCTTGACAGCTCCGGGAAAGCTACCGACCGATTTTGCTCAAATACGCTCCTCGTTCCCAAATGTAATGTGGCGACGCAACCAAACCTACGCCTCTTGTTGTCGGGCTGCAAAACAAAAATGACGGCAGAAACTTGAAGCAACATTCCGCACTCACGCACACTTTAGATATTCGACAGACTTTCACTAAAGGAGAACTACGACTTGTTCTGCCGACAAACACCTCCGCCGCCCGGAACACTGACATATTCGACCTCTTCACACGTTATTACCACTCCGACATTCCGTTGTGACTCAAATTTAGCATTTGACTGGAAGAGAAATGCCGTCCTCAAATTCACAATCTAATTTACTCGCTGATTTGGTTTATCATCTTTGAATATGTCAGCACGTATGTATGTACATACATATGTACGTACGCCTACAGTTAACAACAATATCCTCGATGTACTGATATCTTCACCCGATGCTGTATCGTCGTGTCTTGTATGCCCTTCCTTTTCAGCCTCTGACTGTTCATCACAATCTGTGTCTTTACAACTCTCTCTCTCTCTCTCTCTCTCTCTCTCTCGCTCTATCTAGCAGCATTAGTCAAACAATCAATTTAAAAATTATATATTATGGGTCTGTTGAAATAGCCTATTCTATATGTAGTAAAGCTGTCTTGCTTCTACGCTGTCGTCTGGATATGGATGGGACGTTAGCAAGGGCACAACAAAACTTTTATCTGCACTTGACCTACTGGCAGACTGGCAGATGCAGTCAGAAAAGAACGTAAGACAAGAAATGCTAACATTTAAAATGAAACAACACCGAGCAATTCTGGAATGCACAAAGGCTAGCACTACAAATAGTGGACAACAGAATGTAATACAAGAGGGTAGGAATGAAGTGAGAGGGGAGTCATCGTGACATCCCCCCGTTCAATGCGGCCGCCCCCCGACCGCCTCGCTTGATCCTGTCGTTGCTCGGTTGAATAAAGAAAGCGAAATGCTGCCTACCGTTGCATCTATTCGAGCTCTTGCAGATCTGCCGAATAGTAAATTCAATGTATTTAAACAATTTAGCGGTCGAGTTTCCGAAATCAATTAGAGTAAGGTTACGCTTAATTTTGAAAGCACACTTTGAGAAGGTCGTGAGAGAGGTGTAGAAAGTAGAAAGATTAGATAAGGAGAGGGAGAAGAAGATAGAGGACGGTATTTTCGAAATTCTTTCATTTGTCACGACAATCTTTGAAATGACCTGCAGCTCGAACGAAGGATGGGAATGGTTCGCGCAACGGATCTACGAAGCTCGCTGTTGCAGAGGAGAATAGCAATGCTTCAATATAAATCAAGAGTTAAAAAAATAAAATATCCTTGACATAAAGAATATAAATATTTTGATGATAACAATAAACTTCTAAGTGTAGCAAGGTAGTAGTTAACCTGTCTCCGCCGACGGAGCACAACCAGGCGAGAGTTGCGAGTGCGAATGTGAGCCATTGGCCGGGCCGCAAAAGGGGCACCAGTATAAAGGCACAAGTTATGTCGATGGCGAAGAGACAAGTCTGGGCACACGCCTCAAGAGATTGATAACATTTACAGTGATCGTTCAATATTCTACCCAGTAAAAAAACCATAAGGAACAGAACTATTTTGATAATCCCAGAAAACCTGATAAAGCATCTGAACATCCTTTGAACGGGAGTGATTCTGTTGTGGCTGCGCAGTTATTGACGAGCGCATCTCAACCAAAATTATTAAATAGAGACAGACATTTATAATGTTGTTACGCGGCGAGTTGAGGTATTATACTTGTACATAGAGAGGGGATGGTGCACTATTGGAGTGGAATTGCAGTAGGGGGGTGTTCAAATAAAGGGGTACTAATAAAGAAAATACGGTAATTAGTATGACCTTTACTATTTATTAACGAATAATTGCTCGTTAAATCTCTCTTCTAAATCTAGTATAAAAGCGCGGCTGTACATCTTTGCATGTTGCTGATTCTGAGTAATTTTGTTGAATTTTAAAAGTAAAGCGACCGAAATGCGATGTTGTTGAATGCGAACAAAGGAGAGGACGTCCAGCATGATATCAGCGATGAGCATAGCCAAGAAACGGATGAATTCGGCATAGAAACGCAATTGAATGCACACTTCGCGCTCGCTGAAGACAAAGGCCCAGCTCGCGCGGTCCAGATAAAAGTCGCAGTCCCCTTCAATGTTTCCGATTAAGAAGCATTAGCAACGGAAACTGTTCTCCCTTTAATTCCTTTACTACGGAAAGGATAATTAGCCATAAAGATCACAAATTAAAAAAAAACTTCTAACTTATGAAGTAAATGTAGGCTTGGAGGACGAAAGCGCCGAAGAGTGGGAGGGAGAGGAGACATAGGAGAAGGAGGCGCTTCCACTCACTCGGCCAACCGATCGCGACCCGGAGAGGGAAGTAAATGATGACGAATCGATTGGCGGCCAGAAGAACGCGGCAGAAATCAACGCATTCGTAGAGACACTCCAGAGTGATCGCCAAGTAGACCGAGCGAGAGCGGGCTAGGAGGTACTCCCACTCACTGGAAAAATTATCAATAATTATGAGTTTCATTGGAAAAAAAATCAATATTTTCAAATCAGATCAAGTTTCCTATTTAACGTACAAAAGCAACGTTGGCGCAACAACGAACGCGAAGATGGCCTGGTGGCAGAGGGCGGAAAGAGTCAAGAAGAAGGTGACGCGTCCGAAGAAGGACGTCGCGATGTGCGAGACGCGGCGCAGGAATACCGCCACAGTCAAACAACCAAGGGTGCCGCAGAGGGAGACCTCAAACGGAAATTATATCAAATTTTCTTAATTAATAGAAACTTAATTTAATTAATTTCCAGCACTCTATATATTATCATTTTGCTGAGTGCAAATTATTTTAAGCTAAATATTTTTTGAGTTGATGTAATATCCAACGGCAAAGAGCAGAAGGGCCGCGAGTTGGTGTTCGTACACGAAGCCAAGGATGAACATGAACCTGTGACTTGTGTCGCTTGCCGTTCAATCGGCTGGAATTACGTGGAACGGAGTGAGAAAGATTTTCAACATTTTTTATGAATTGCGCACCGACTAAAACAACTGATAAACTTGAGCAGACTCCTAAACAAGTGATGGAAACATAGTGGGAAGATCCCTATAAGATGGAAGAGCATCAGTATAACTGGTGCCCATCTGTAACAATGTATGTATGTAACTTACACGAGCAAATACGTAAGAGAGACATTTATTTCTGAAATTTAGTACCAAGATCTGGTGTCCGAGACGGAGGCGAAATAGAACTTTATTTTCAATCACGCCTCAAAGCGTGAAGAAAAGATCATTACTAAACCCCCGGAAGCATGGGAAAACGAGGGTTTCATAAGTTTTATTAGACTTTGAAAAAGTCATTAAAAATTTTCTACGCCTACAATTGTGTTATACATTATACGATCCTACACTTAATTTTTTTTAATTTAGGCCTGCGCAATAAATAGGTTTTTATGAGATTTGTAAACAAAACCTAATTCTAAATTTTTGACTTTAACCCTGGGGCCATAGAGAGCCCCAATACTAACTTTTGATTTCCTGAGTAAGTCCTCAAAATATGCAAATTTATGCAAATTTGGTTGAGAAAATTCTTCCCCAGACTATCCTCTACAAGTCCCCCAAATATGCAAATCTATGCAAATTAGGCCGACAAAATTCTTCCCCCCACTCTCCTGAGTAAGTCTCCCAAATATGCAAATTAGGTTTAAAATTTTCTTCCCCAGACTTTCCTGAGCAAGTCCGCCAATTATGCAAATTTATGCAAATTAGGTGGGTAATTGGGTTACCCAAGGGTGAGGAACAACTTTGATCTAGGGGCCTTAGGGGCTAGCAGGGCCCTGGAGTGTACTTCTCTCTTGTAATGGCCGGCACTTTTAGCAATCTTAGGCGTTTCACGACGAAAACTTGACGTTTCAGGGGGTCTGTATCTCGGCCCCCAGGGGTCGTACAGACCCCTACGTTAGCATTTTGGAATCAGCTCGAGATGGCAAGAGCTTAGACCACAAGATCGTAACTTAGGGTCTACGGAGCAAAAAGATACAGAACTCAGGGGGTTGAGATATAGGTATAGGAGGAAAATCCTATACTAACAATAAGTGCCCAAACCGAAGCCCAAATAGCGTCAGCGCGCTGCGCACGCTGCCGCCAATTGCAAATTTTTGTTGACCCAACTCCTATTTTCGTAATCATTCATTCTTCCATTTTCTTTCTCTGCTTTCCCTTTCTATTCACTTTTTCTTTCTCTTCTCTTTTCTACCTTCCTTTCTCTTACTCTCTCCGTTTCTCTTTGTTTCTCACGGTAACTTTCCCTTCCTCTCTCTCTCTCTCTCTCTCTCTCTTTCTCTCTCTCTCTTTCTCTCTCTCTCTTTCTCTTCCAACCATAACCAACGAGTATTTCCTTTGTGTGTGTGTGTCAAATTCTTATTGACAAGCTTTTTCCTTTATCTCGTTCAATCTCTTTCATAGAATTGACTGTCGATCAGACCAACCTCTTAAGGGGAACATATAATGTGGAATAATTTTCTTAAAATATTTAATTGTTGTGGTGTAAAATCAATATTAAAGATATCAAAAAACCAGCATACACACTGCTACATTTGCTTTAGCCAAATAAATTATAAATTAGACCTTCTTGTAAACGTGAGAACGTAGCATCATTACGTGCATGTTTGGACGAGAGAAAATTTTTGAATTTAAAACTGCAGGTATGCACATTCTTCTAATTCTGTACGCTTTTTTGTTGTCATTTTACGTCTTTGCCTGTTCCATGGCTGGTAGGCGATTCCTTCTTCCGCTCTGGCCTCGCTTGCCCGACCGAACTCTCGCTTTCTCTGCTCTCTCTTCCTCAATCAGCCTCTCTGATCTCCCTTTCAATGCCTTCTCTTCTCTCGCCACCCATCTCTCTACCGCATCCCAGAAGAATTTGTATAACGGACATCGCAAAGTCTCGTCCAGTGGAAAAGACGCGGTTTGAGAGAAAATTTTTAAACTACGTAAAATATTGACGTGAATGACAATTTGTTTTAAGATCGATTTCATCCCTCCGGCCAGCACCAAACCTGGTAATCCATCGAAGAACACTTATCTCCCAAAGCTTTTCGAATTCCGCCAGGTTAGATTTCTTAGGAAAGCCATTAATGCGTATTGAATGGAAATGCTCAAAGTTGAGGTGACGGATGCGAAGGACGAAGCCATCGTCGAGCTCCTCGTTGAGTTCGGCGATGAGGTTCCGCTCGCTCAGGTTAGGATCAACAAGGATTCTTCATGAATGGAATTGTAATCAAGGCGTATTAATAGCATTTATTAACATTAAGTTGAGTTCACCACAAAAAAATAGATTAAAATCTTCTCGAATTTCCATAATATTCACACAACAAAAGAATTCTGATAAAAAAAACTTGCAGGCTCTGGGTGTCTCTGGCGAAGAACAATTGCCTACTCTCCAGCATTTCATCCATCGATCGTGCGCTGTTAAGGAGTTTCCACTTGCTCACGTCGCCATCGAGAAGGCCATTGCATTAATTTACTCATTCAGAATTTGTCATAAACTGTTTTTACCATTTTATTCAATTTTTTAAAATAAATAGTTGGAAATCTTTTTTAGCAGAGTAATGAATGAATAATCGCGGCTTGTTACTTTATACATAAGTATGTACAATACAGCTTATTGTTAATGAAATCTAGAACATCATCATATTTATGTATGTATTAAAAATGTCTAACATAATCCAAGCTTTTTATTTGTCAGAAGACTGGCCGCCCTGCTGGATTCGTGTGCAGCGAGCTGATCTTCCGCGACCCGAAGGAGGATCCAGTCAAGTTGCCTCCCCCCGTCCGCTCCGAGAAATTCGCCCACATTGGTAGTACAATTCGAGGATGTCGAGGATATATTCTCATGAATAATTTCAATAGAATTTTAATAAAAGCGTAAGGCATCGAATACGAAAATTCCAACCGCGCTCTCAACCGCCCCCTTTTAGCTAGGATAATGGCGGAGACTCGCGAAATGGCCTTCGCCCTCTATCCGAACGAGAACGTATTTCTCAATAAGGCGAGCACTTACAACTTAAAGGATTCATCCGACGAAAATTATTTCCCTAGCGCACTTGTTCGTTCTGCAGCTCTCACCTGTGCAAAGGCCCGAGAGACAAAATAGGACGGTGCTCATATCTAAAGCAGTTAATTCACTACCGTGAGATTTAACATGACTATAATTCTGAAATGATAAGATGAAAATCGTTCAAACTTTCTGGGTCTTTTTTTGCGACGAGTTAATTGCGACCTCTTTTAAAGACTAATTTTCCTAGACTCATCTTTGAGTTCGCTAACAATCTTTGCTGTAAGTTGTTTACTAGATGTCATAATTAGATTGTTTTAGAAGTACGGCTTCACTGCAAGACCCTTCCGCGGTCTTCATCTGAATGAAGCAATGTCGATGTACAACACCGACTTCGACGAGTTCCTCGTGAGGAGATTCACTCTTGCCTTATCATCTCTTCTCTTCCTGCGATCGCATACAAAGCTCTCATTTTTTCACCGAAGTAGCAAACGATTTTAAAAGTAGAGACAAGCCTCTCCTTTTGTGTTCGTTTCTGCAGAAGCGCGGCATCAACATCATCACGTGCAACACCGTCAATCGCAACGCGGCGCGCGCCTTGCTCAGCGTTGGATTCAACGTTGTCGCAGTGGGCAGCCCGCCACGAGGAATGGATGGCCAGCTGGTTAGAGAGACGGAGTGAGAGTGAAAGGGAGGGAGAAAAGAGAGAGGTTGTGAGGAAGGCCAGACAGGAGGAGAGAACGATGAAGGGAAGAGAAGAGAGTGGCACACCACAGGGGGCTGCAGTCAGACTGCCAGTAGTGAGAGCATTTTAACTTTAGTAGCATTGTGAAAAGAGTTCGTGCAAACTCTATTTTTTCCAAGTAAAGATATTGTTTGATTAAGGCAAACTTCGAGCACGGCGCGCCCGTCCTGCTTACGATTGACATGCGAACTGGACGCTGCGCCGATCCGCTGCCAGCCTGGCGTAAGGCCGGCCTCGTCTAGATGCATACTCTCTCGGTCTCTCTCTCTTTCTATCTCTCTCTCTAACCCACTCTCTCACGCTCTCCTTCCTCGCTGCTCTCATCTCCCTTTCCTATGACTTTCCCGATAAAAGATATTTAGGAACTATTTTAAAACATTCCATTTTAAAGGAATTACCGAAGAGTACAGTATAGTTTGCGAATCATAAAGCAATGAATAACGAAGTATCTCTTCGGATGGCGAAAACGTGCTCTGATAAGGATAGAATTTATGGGTTATTCTTAAACGAGACCCTATTTATCAGGTTAACGCTAGATTATAAGATCATCATGACTTTAGCTCCGAACAATTCTTTATTCGGGAATTCTTCAAATATGAATCGCTCAGATCGTCGACTGCTTGAGGCGCTTTTTCAAGAGGCCATTTCAGGATGCACAATACAAGAATTTTCCTTTGACTGCAAGGACGAAAAGAATCTTTCCTCAGTTCTATATATATTGCCTGATACTCCCGAGGACACTCGGCTCCATGACACTGTGCACGACGAGCTGCTCGTATGAAGGGCACAACAAGCAGAGAAGAGATTGTTCACATTTACTGTAAACGTTTCGAATTGAGAGAGAAGAAAACACACTCGATTTAAAGAGGACTCAAATTCAGACAAAGTGAATGATTGTTTGAAGATGATGCGATCTTTAAGTCACGCGGTCGAAAGAATAATTTTCCTCTCGGTGGCAACCAAATGGCACATTAACAGGCCTTTCCTTCTAGAAAGCCATAAAATATCACTGAATCGCTGCCAAATTTCTGGGAAGCTAGGCTCCGAGAACGTTGTGCCATGGGAGGCCTCAATATTCATGATAAAATATTGTGCCCTCTTCGTTCATTCCTCGTATTGTTATAATATTATGTAGCCCGATGCTATTCACGAAGAAAATTTTTCATTAAAATGGAATTAGATTCACAAGATAATAGTTATCGCTTAACAAGCAATCTGTTAACTTGAACGTGAGAAAGAGGGGACATATCGATATACATATGCCGCCCAACATTCTTAAGAAACTTCGGTCAGGGATCTCGAAGCTAAAAAAAATTCCTTTTAAAGAGGATTTAAAATGGCACTTCCGTACTTTTTATAAGCTATAGCATTGAGCCTCGGAGGTTTCCTTGACAGCTCCGGGAAAGCTACCGACCGATTTTGCTCAAATACGCTCCTCGTTCCCAAATGTAATGTGGCGACGCAACCAAACCTACGCCTCTTGTTGTCGGGCTGCAAAACAAAAATGACGGCAGAAACTTGAAGCAACATTCCGCACTCACGCACACTTTAGATATTCGACAGACTTTCACTAAAGGAGAACTACGACTTGTTCTGCCGACAAACACCTCCGCCGCCCGGAACACTGACATATTCGACCTCTTCACACGTTATTACCACTCCGACATTCCGTTGTGACTCAAATTTAGCATTTGACTGGAAGAGAAATGCCGTCCTCAAATTCACAATCTAATTTACTCGCTGATTTGGTTTATCATCTTTGAATATGTCAGCACGTATGTATGTACATACATATGTACGTACGCCTACAGTTAACAACAATATCCTCGATGTACTGATATCTTCACCCGATGCTGTATCGTCGTGTCTTGTATGCCCTTCCTTTTCAGCCTCTGACTGTTCATCACAATCTGTGTCTTTACAACTCTCTCTCTCTCTCTCTCTCTCTCTCGCTCTATCTAGCAGCATTAGTCAAACAATCAATTTAAAAATTATATATTATGGGTCTGTTGAAATAGCCTATTCTATATGTAGTAAAGCTGTCTTGCTTCTACGCTGTCGTCTGGATATGGATGGGACGTTAGCAAGGGCACAACAAAACTTTTATCTGCACTTGACCTACTGGCAGACTGGCAGATGCAGTCAGAAAAGAACGTAAGACAAGAAATGCTAACATTTAAAATGAAACAACACCGAGCAATTCTGGAATGCACAAAGGCTAGCACTACAAATAGTGGACAACAGAATGTAATACAAGAGGGTAGGAATGAAGTGAGAGGGGAGTCATCGTGACATCCCCCCGTTCAATGCGGCCGCCCCCCGACCGCCTCGCTTGATCCTGTCGTTGCTCGGTTGAATAAAGAAAGCGAAATGCTGCCTACCGTTGCATCTATTCGAGCTCTTGCAGATCTGCCGAATAGTAAATTCAATGTATTTAAACAATTTAGCGGTCGAGTTTCCGAAATCAATTAGAGTAAGGTTACGCTTAATTTTGAAAGCACACTTTGAGAAGGTCGTGAGAGAGGTGTAGAAAGTAGAAAGATTAGATAAGGAGAGGGAGAAGAAGATAGAGGACGGTATTTTCGAAATTCTTTCATTTGTCACGACAATCTTTGAAATGACCTGCAGCTCGAACGAAGGATGGGAATGGTTCGCGCAACGGATCTACGAAGCTCGCTGTTGCAGAGGAGAATAGCAATGCTTCAATATAAATCAAGAGTTAAAAAAATAAAATATCCTTGACATAAAGAATATAAATATTTTGATGATAACAATAAACTTCTAAGTGTAGCAAGGTAGTAGTTAACCTGTCTCCGCCGACGGAGCACAACCAGGCGAGAGTTGCGAGTGCGAATGTGAGCCATTGGCCGGGCCGCAAAAGGGGCACCAGTATAAAGGCACAAGTTATGTCGATGGCGAAGAGACAAGTCTGGGCACACGCCTCAAGAGATTGATAACATTTACAGTGATCGTTCAATATTCTACCCAGTAAAAAAACCATAAGGAACAGAACTATTTTGATAATCCCAGAAAACCTGATAAAGCATCTGAACATCCTTTGAACGGGAGTGATTCTGTTGTGGCTGCGCAGTTATTGACGAGCGCATCTCAACCAAAATTATTAAATAGAGACAGACATTTATAATGTTGTTACGCGGCGAGTTGAGGTATTATACTTGTACATAGAGAGGGGATGGTGCACTATTGGAGTGGAATTGCAGTAGGGGGGTGTTCAAATAAAGGGGTACTAATAAAGAAAATACGGTAATTAGTATGACCTTTACTATTTATTAACGAATAATTGCTCGTTAAATCTCTCTTCTAAATCTAGTATAAAAGCGCGGCTGTACATCTTTGCATGTTGCTGATTCTGAGTAATTTTGTTGAATTTTAAAAGTAAAGCGACCGAAATGCGATGTTGTTGAATGCGAACAAAGGAGAGGACGTCCAGCATGATATCAGCGATGAGCATAGCCAAGAAACGGATGAATTCGGCATAGAAACGCAATTGAATGCACACTTCGCGCTCGCTGAAGACAAAGGCCCAGCTCGCGCGGTCCAGATAAAAGTCGCAGTCCCCTTCAATGTTTCCGATTAAGAAGCATTAGCAACGGAAACTGTTCTCCCTTTAATTCCTTTACTACGGAAAGGATAATTAGCCATAAAGATCACAAATTAAAAAAAACTTCTAACTTATGAAGTAAATGTAGGCTTGGAGGACGAAAGCGCCGAAGAGTGGGAGGGAGAGGAGACATAGGAGAAGGAGGCGCTTCCACTCACTCGGCCAACCGATCGCGACCCGGAGAGGGAAGTAAATGATGACGAATCGATTGGCGGCCAGAAGAACGCGGCAGAAATCAACGCATTCGTAGAGACACTCCAGAGTGATCGCCAAGTAGACCGAGCGAGAGCGGGCTAGGAGGTACTCCCACTCACTGGAAAAATTATCAATAATTATGAGTTTCATTGGAAAAAAAATCAATATTTTCAAATCAGATCAAGTTTCCTATTTAACGTACAAAAGCAACGTTGGCGCAACAACGAACGCGAAGATGGCCTGGTGGCAGAGGGCGGAAAGAGTCAAGAAGAAGGTGACGCGTCCGAAGAAGGACGTCGCGATGTGCGAGACGCGGCGCAGGAATACCGCCACAGTCAAACAACCAAGGGTGCCGCAGAGGGAGACCTCAAACGGAAATTATATCAAATTTTCTTAATTAATAGAAACTTAATTTAATTAATTTCCAGCACTCTATATATTATCATTTTGCTGAGTGCAAATTATTTTAAGCTAAATATTTTTTGAGTTGATGTAATATCCAACGGCAAAGAGCAGAAGGGCCGTGTTGAGCCGACTCGAACTCAAACTTGGGTAATTAAACCTTTATTTCCATAATTGAAGAAATAATCAAATCAAAAACTGAAGAACTGTGTGTGTCTTCCAACTGTTCTCCTGACGCTTAAATATTGGTTCACCAACAAAACATAATACTTAGGGAATATGTGATTGTTGGAGAAAGAAAAGAGAGAAGCGAAACTGAATATGATTCATTGTCTGGAATTGGGAAAAGCGGAATGCGTTCAATCTTATCAAAACAACAGAAACAGAGGAAATTGCTTGTGAATCATTTGCGATGCCGAAGACTAGTCATGAGGCCTCGAGTTGTTTTCTTTGCGATAAGAAATGGGCGAGAAGGCAAAAAAGGCGAATGATTCATTATAACGCCAAAGGCTAGACATGAGGCGGCTGGCTTGCTTTCTCTTTACGATCTTTTGGTTTCTTACATTTGGCGCGATTGCGCACATTTCTAATTTCGGCATTCGCCGACACTCGGGGGCCAAATAAATGTCTAGAAGCAGAGTTTCAAAAGCATTGAAACTATGACAAATGAGGACAGCATCATTACTACTGTGAATTCAAGATTTTCTTTGATTAAGGCTATGAAATTGGATTTGAATTCCTTTAGTTGACTGAATCTTGAGTTGGAACCTTGGATTGTGTTGTCAGAGAGTAGCGTCTCGAGTTGCCCTTGAATTTGGATTGCTGTGCTTGAGACTCCGCAGCTGAGGTTGCAATCCTCATTCACTTGAGCGCTGGTGGCTTGGAAAACGGCTATTCTCGTTGTCGCATCTGGAGAGCATTGTATTGCGATTGCCAGACCGCTCTTGCAGTTCAGATGCCCGATGATATGGTCGTTTGCACTTGTGCAAATGTACGACATTTGTGCTCCAGTAGAGCAACTGTGGTATCCTTGCAATTTGCTGGAAAGTAGTTCACATTTGTCGCTTTCTTGGATTTGGGCAAATTGGAATCCTTCGATTGTGATTGAGACGTCGGCGACCGCCTTGAACGCTATTGCTTGGATCGTTGTCTCTTCGGCTTCAAGCCAAATACTACCTGATCGCTGTGGTAGCGGTCGTTCATGCAGAGCCTTGGTCGTTGCTGCTCCTGTGGGGCATCTGCATGATACTTGGTCGTCGTCTATTAGATGACATTGGCATGCATTTGGATCGAGTTGGCATTGTTCGAGTTCGTTTGGGTTGCACTTGAATTGTTCAGCCTCTCGAACTTCTTCTTGGGTCAGCCTTCCGATCTTCGTGCCGTCAAATACGAAGGAATCGACTAGACTTGGCATTGGCGGGCTGACCACGTAGTTGAGTACGACCTTTACTCCTTGCACCGTCTCGCTGAAGCCGTTTGTCATCTTGAGCGTCCTTGTTTCGGTGTTGTTATTTGTCGAGATGTCGATTTTCAGGGTGACGACGGCTAGGAAGGAGTTGCATGTGAATACTTCGTGTACTCCATTTTCTCGAGGTCGTGCTACTGAGCGGTAGAATGTGCAGGCAGAATTGCATGACAGGCAACCATTCCACAAGCATCCTGACGATGGGAGGCAGCCTGATACTCCTGGTAGGTCATTCAGTGTTCCGAGCTCGGTGATTGATTGGTTTGGGCTGATTGTGCGGCAGCGGTCTTCTACACAACTTCCGGAGGATGAGCATCTCTTAATCGAGGTGGTGTCGATGTCAACAGCTTTGGTGTAGAAGTGGGAAATCTTCTCGCATCTTAGAGCGATCTTCTGGATAGACGCCTCAATTGTGGCTGCGGCACGTCCTTCTTGATCTTTCACCTGGAGACAAAGTGTTCCACCAGTTGTTGCTTCCTTGAAATTGCTGACTGCCTGACTGCTGCAGCTCGTGATTCCAGCTATCGTCTCGCAAATTTCTTCCGATGTGGAGATGACGACTGAGTGGTCGCATGCATGGCAGATGGTAGTTGCTATGAAGAGGATGGTGAGAAGCGGGACGGCTTCTCGCTTTCTCGTGAAAGTGACCGGCTTGACGCGTCTTTCATCTGTTCGTTTCCACTTTGCCTGGCTTCGACAGAAGGTGGCAACCTTCCCAGCGGCGAGAAGAACTTTGCGGATCACTTGACATCCTTTGCAGAGGCAAGTGGCAACTTTGAGAAGTGTACAGAGGATTGTAAGGATGAGGTACGAGCAGGCGATGACGGCAGCGATGGTAAGCTTTGGTATACAGTGTGGATTTCTCACTGCCTCCCAGCAAACTGTGCACTCGATGCGCTCACAGAATGCGCCTGCTTGACAGTCGATCTGCTTCTCGAACACGACGACTTCCTTCTTGTACATCTTCACTGTTACCTTGTATGGGCTGGCGATGATGTTGTGCGGCAGTGCAATTTCTTGCTGTTTTTCTGGATCTTCGATCATGGCTTGATAGGCAGCTGCTTGGAGGTTGATCAGGCGGACATTGTTGCCTGTCGCGTAGACACCGCCCTTGGTGCATATGATTGAGCAGTTAATGCACGTTTCTGTATTCTCTGCTTCTCCGTAGACGGTTCTCTTGAGCGAACCCCATTGTCGAACTGCGACGGGACCTTCCTTCGTGGCTAGCATCGCGATGGGTGCCTTTGGTAGGAAGCAGAAGGCGGTGCCGTTCTCATCGCAGTTGAATTCCGTGCAGTACTCAGGTGTGCCAGTTTTGGTGCCTTCACCGATGCAATGGCTTCGACTGATCTCGGGGAAGACGAGCTTCATCTCCTCGAGTGGATGGTAGCTGCCATCGTACAATTCAACCTGCAGTACTGTTGTCTCGATCGGCGTTTGAGAGCATTTTGGAGACGGCTTCCCCGAGCAATACTTCGGTCGCATGCTGTCCAGAGTGCTGCGGACCTTGTTGTTTTTGGCTGTGGAGTTGGCAGTATATGTGCCTTGGTAGAAGGAGCATCCAGAGGCCCATTGTTCACAACTGCACTTGGGGCCGCACATATCTCCAGTTTCTTTTCGAAGTGCGTTGCCTGGACACTGACGGGAAATGTGGCAGATGCGTCCGTCTGGTCCTGAGAACGCGGCGTAGCCGTACTCCAGACATTCGTCGAGGAAAATAAGATTGGATGGTACTGGTGCCTTGTCATTTGGGCATCTTCGTGCGAGTCCTCCAGTTGCCAGAAGCAGAAGTATCAACATGCTTACCACTGCTTTCTTCACAGTTGATCGAAGGTTGTACGGCGTTGAGTTTGGTCTTGCCTTTATTACCGGTTTGTTCTTCCTCAGTTGATTGTTTGATTTGAAATATCGCTGCTTGTCATCTCCACTTCCTTTGTCCTTTGGATTTGGTTTTAGTTGAGAAAGCTTTGTGCGCTCTTCTTCTTTGTCATTTTCTTCGCCATTGTCGTTTTCATTCTTTTCGAGATGTAGGAGATGAGTTATGCTTCTTGTTAGCTGGCGTCCACTTGCAGTTTGCACTGTTGCGCTGCGTATTCGCCCATCGTTGCCTGGGTGAAGTGTGACAATCCTTCCGAGTGGCCATTCGTCCCTCTTCTTCAGCAGATCTGCGATGATGACGACATTTCCGATGTTCGGTGATTGCTTGGCTCTCATCCGATCTTGTTTCATGAACTTCTGATGCTGTTCACGGAGGGCCGGAATGTAGTGCCTGATCCAGATCATCCAGAATCGGTCAAGAAGCTCATTTGTTGTCGCCCATGCTTGTAGAAGCTTCTTCTTCGAGTCGTCTTCGTCGTAGTCGTCGACTTCGAAGTCAGGTGCTTCTGTCTTGGCGAGAGGTTGCATAAGATCTTGAGGACGCAAGACTTCGCCCGTCTCTCCGACTTGGATGAGAGGTCTGTTGTTTAAGATAGCCTCAACCTTTGTCAGAAGTGTCTGCATCTCGTCTTCTGTCAGCTTCTTTCTTCCAATTGTGGCCTTGATGGCCTTCTTGACTTCTTGTACTAGGCGTTCGTACAGCCCTCCCTGCCATGGTGCACGTGGAGTGATGAACTGCCATTGAATCTGCTCCTTTGCTGCATAAGCTTCAACGAGTGCTCGCTCTGCCAGGACGAAGTTTGATCCATTGTCGGAGATTATCTTCCGTGGACGGCCTCTCCTTGAGACGAATCTTGAAATTGCATTGATTGCTGATTCTGCCGAGAGATCTGGAACCAGCTCCAGATGCACTGCTCTCGTTGATGCACATGTGAAGAGAGCTGCCCATCTCTTTTCGTCCTTGCCATTCACGAGTGTACAGAGTGGTCCGAAATAGTCGATGCCAGTCGTGGAAAAGGCTGGTGATCTCGTGACTCGTTCCTTGGGAAGGGCTGCCATCTCTTCTGCTCGATATGGTGCTGCCTTTCGCTTGCGACAACATCTGCATTCATGGATTGTTGACGTTGTAACTCGTCTTGCTCTGTTGATCCAAAAGGATTCGCGCAGGCTTGCCACTGTGTTGGCGACATTGCCATGTGCACATCTTTCGTGGGCATCTTGAATCAGAAGTCGCGCCAGATTTGACTTTGAGTCGACGAAGTACGGATGTTTTGCGCTTGGCGGCAAGTCACTGTTGCTGAGTCGTCCATGGCACTTCCAGATGCCATCACTGTCCTTCTTGAGATCCAGATTTGCTTGGAGATCCTTGTCTGGAGGATGACTCCGTCCCTCTTGTGCTAGTAGCAGCCGGACTGCATTTGTTCGTTCTCTTGCATCGATCACTTCGGAGGTTGGCTCCTCTTTCAGCCATCTCGTCACCGGTTCCTTACCGGTCTTCTTCAATGCTTGCCTCGCGAAGCGGAGAATTTGGGCCGTTGAGTTGATCAATCTGTTCAGGCTGCTGAATCTGGTTGTGTCGATGAGGACGTTCTTGTCTTGCTTCGTCACTGCTGCCACTGTTACTGTCGTTTCGTCGTCTTCCTTTGCGAGCTTTGGCCATTCCTCTTCCTCCTTGGAAAGGAAGTTTGGCCCATTCCACCATAGCCTTGCTCCCTTCAGTTCTTCTAGGGTACATCCACGCGATGCTAGATCGGCGGGGTTTTCTGTTGTGTTGACGTATCTGCATTCGTCGATTGGCTCGTTCAGAATTGAATTGACTCGATTTGCAACGAATCGGGGCAGCTTCTCTCCCTTATCCGTCTTTAGCCACGACAGGACGCACTTGCTGTCGCTCCAGAGCAAGGTCTTCTGTGGTTGAATGTGTAGCTCTCGTTTCACGAACGTGGCGAGCTTTGACCCGATCTGCGCAGAAGTTAGCTCCAGCCGCGGAATTGTCACCTTGTCCGCCTTCTCGGATCTTGGAGTCACGCGCGACTTTGCGAATACTGGTACGACCTTGTATCCGTGCTCAGTTTTGGTCCGAAGATAGACCACTGCTCCGATTCCTGTGGCGCTTGCATCAGAGAAGACATGGATTTGAGTTGTCTCGTTGATCTCAATTTGTCGTTCGATGGTGACTTGCTGGTTGAGAAGGTCCTCTGAGAGTCTCTGCCATTCCAATTGATCGTCTGCTTCCAGCGTCTGCTTCCAGTTGTATTTTGCATTCAACTTCTGGAGGAACTGGCGAGCGGGAAGTACGGCAGGGCTAATGAGACCACAAGGATCAAAACCTGCGGCTACTTCAGAGCTCACAATCGTCTTTGTCGTCACTTCTCCGCGCTTTCTTCCTGACTTGATTGTCAGAGTGTCTTTTTCTGTGTCCCAGACTAGACCGAGGAACTTGGCTGTCTTTTCTGCAGGTTCATCTGCGAATTCCTCGTGGACAGCTTTGTTGTTGCAGGTGAATTCTCTGAGCACCATTCTTCGTTTGGCAAGAATTCGTTTGGCTTCTTCGCATTTTGATTTGGCTTCTTCTGTTGTCTCCGCGAAGAACATGAAGTTGTCGGCGTAGAGGTTGGCACGTAGTTCCTTTGCGAGTGGGCTGTCTTCTTCGTTAAGGAGGTTGTCGAGGCTGGCTGCGAGGAGAAAGGGAGATGCAATGACTCCGAAGAGCACTCTGGTGAATCTCAACTCGCGGATGTTGTCATCCGTGGCCTCCTTGCCAGGATCCTTCAGCCAGAGAAACCTTGTGACATCTCTATCTTTCTCGTGTAGCCCCAGTTGCAGGAAAGCCTTTTGAATGTCCGCTGTCACCACAATCTTATGGCATCGCATTCGGAGGAGCATGCCCGTCAGATTTGCAATCATTGACGGTCCGGGAAACATGCTTTCGTTTAGAGATCTTCCCCGTGGACCTGCTGAAGCATCAAAGACGATACGCAATTTCGTCGTCTTCTTGGCTGGATTGTACACCCCATGGTGCGGGATGTAGTGAATGAGGCGGTCCTCATCTGGAGTCGCCCTTGGAACTTCTTCGACAATTCCAGCTTGGAGTTGCTCCTGGATGACTTGATCGTACATCTCTAGACGACCTTGTTCCTTCAGATGTCGAAGGTTTGACTTCAGCCTTCCAAAGCAAAGGGCACGATTGTTGGGAAGTTGTGGCTGCTCAGATTTCCATGGCCATCCCACCACGACTCTCCCTTCGTCTCCCGGCTCGTTGGATATCGTCATGGATTCTTGGAACTTTCGTTTCGCCGTTTCGTCATCCTGTTCCCATGGATCGTCGTAAATGCCAAGACATTCGAGGCTGTGCATTTCTCGCATGAGATCGTCGAGTCTCTTCTCAGCCGCAGTCTTCTTCGTTGACTTTGTCGGAGTCGCGCCAGTGATTGCTGCGACTACTGCCGTTCCTGTTGCTAGCTTGCCAAGTGTTGTTTTTAAGAGGGTCAGTCCGGACGGCAGTGTTTGTTCCTTCTCTTGGACTATCTCCCAGAAGTAGTCGCTTCCGATGAGCATTGATGGAGTTGTGAGTTCTCCCTTCGGCACTTGCTTCTCGAATTCTTCAGGAGTGACACTCTGGACGCTGCCGATGATCGACTTCACGCTCTGCACTTCTATCTGCAGGATAGATCCGTCCTCTTGTTGCATGCCGATTTTGAAGAGTTGGCTTGGAATGTCGGTTGTCTGGGAAGAAGCGAAGGTGGTTACCACCATCCGTTTTTCTTCTTCAGGTTGCAGCTTCAACATGTTGGCTGCTTCCTCGGAAATGAAGGAACTTTGACTTCCGGAGTCCAAAAATGCTGTTGCTTGAATCTCCTCTCCCGTCTCCAAGTTGATGAGGCACACTGGTGCCGTGAGTAGCACGACATCTTTCTCCTCTCTTGTGACTGCTGCTGTTACGTTCGGTGCCTGCCACGCGGGTCTGTTATGGATTGGTGGTTTGTTGTTTGAGCAGATAGAAGAGTGATGTGAGCTGTCGCCACACTGCCTACATCGAAACTTGCTGGTGCACTCGGTTGACATGTGTCTGTTGCTCAGACATTTGAAGCAGAGCTTCTTCATCTTGGCGTGTTCACGGCGTTCCTTAGCTGTTTTGTATTTGTCGCAAGCAGTTTCGAAGTGCGAATCGCCACAGAGGCGGCACTGCTTGCCTACCTTCATTCTTGGCTTTATTTCCGTCTTCTGGAACACCGATTTCCTTTCTTGGCCTCTTGCATTGATTGTCACTGCATTGACCTTGACTCGGAGTTGATTCTCGATCTCACTGACGGCTCGTCTGTCCTTGATTTCCTCTTGGCAGAACTGGAGCATCCGCGTGACGTTCCAGCTCTCCTGTCGTGTCTGTGTTCTTCTCTTCTCGCGAACACAGCTTGTTAGAAGCCAGGAGGGGAGCCGTTCTTGGATTGCCATTGCCATTTGTTCGTGCTCGATGTCCTCTCCCAACTCTCCCAGCTGCCGACAAATCTTCGTCATTTCTCTTACTGCAACTTGCGTGTTTGCAATGGATTCGTCGGGTTTGCTTATTCGCCTAAGCATTGCATGTAGCCTTGATTTGTTTAGCATCGTGTCTCCGTACTCCTCTTCCAGGGTCTTGAGCACGTCCGAGTACGCACCTTCCACGATTGTGTACCCTGCGACCACATCCTTTGCCCTTCCAGTGATGCAGCTCATGAGGTAGCGGAGCTTATCGATGTCAGTGAGAGGTTGGCTATCGATTGAGGCACGGAATAGCTGGATGAAACTTGGCCACTCAGTGACGTTACCATCGAAGCTTGGTAGCGTTTGGACCGGCAGTCGCGGCGAGAGTAAATTGAAACCATTGACTGACTCATTGTTTGTTCGAGTGGCGGCTTGTTGGTTGGCGGCTTGTTGGTTGACTGCTGCGGGATTGGCATGATGGCTTTGTTCTGCAGGATTGTCTTGACCTTGACTTGGTGGTTGCAACTTCCCTGTTGCTACTTGCAGCATTCGTTCGTTTGATTTGAGACGGATGAGGGCGTCGAATGCCTTGCTCATCAGGGCATCGGTGCCGTCGACGCCTTGCTCACGTTGTTCCTTGTCTTGTCTTGCTTGCTCTTGCTGCTCATCGGGCAGCCTCAAGATGAATTCGTCGTACTCGCTCAAGGTCTTGGTCAGCTCTGCTCGCATCAGCTCCAATGAAGCGATCAGGCAGCATGTTGTTTTGAGCAGCTCGTTCTTGCCGCTCTCGTCTTCTGGAACGACTTCGAAGTCGGTGTTTTCTGCTTCTGCGATCTTTTTCTTGATCTTTGAAATGACGCCCATCAGCGACGATCGTATGGTCGCCGCCATTTGTAGTCTAGCGGCCGCCCTGATCGGCCTCTGAGCTCGTGACGTGGTACCGGTTGTTCGCTCCGATTCGACGCACCACTTGTTGAGCCGACACGAACTCAAACTTGGGTAATTAAACCTTTATTTCCATAATTGAAGAAATAATCAAATCAAAAACTGAAGAACTGTGTGTGTCTTCCAACTGTTCTCCTGACGCTTAAATATTGGTTCACCAACAAAACATAATACTTAGGGAATATGTGATTGTTGGAGAAAGAAAAGAGAGAAGCGAAACTGAATATGATTCATTGTCTGGAATTGGGAAAAGCGGAATGCGTTCAATCTTATCAAAACAACAGAAACAGAGGAAATTGCTTGTGAATCATTTGCGATGCCGAAGACTAGTCATGAGGCCTCGAGTTGTTTTCTTTGCGATAAGAAATGGGCGAGAAGGCAAAAAAGGCGAATGATTCATTATAACGCCAAAGGCTAGACATGAGGCGGCTGGCTTGCTTTCTCTTTACGATCTTTTGGTTTCTTACATTTGGCGCGATTGCGCACATTTCTAATTTCGGCATTCGCCGACAGGCCGCGAGTTGGTGTTCGTACACGAAGCCAAGGATGAACATGAACCTGTGACTTGTGTCGCTTGCCGTTCAATCGGCTGGAATTACGTGGAACGGAGTGAGAAAGATTTTCAACATTTTTTATGAATTGCGCACCGACTAAAACAACTGATAAACTTGAGCAGACTCCTAAACAAGTGATGGAAACATAGTGGGAAGATCCCTATAAGATGGAAGAGCATCAGTATAACTGGTGCCCATCTGTAACAATGTATGTATGTAACTTACACGAGCAAATACGTAAGAGAGACATTTATAAATTACGGCCCTTGTGATATTTGACCAAAAGAAGAAAGTTAAAAGCTAGTCTGTGCTGTCATTGTACATTTAATAAAAAAGCTAAGTAAGGCCATTATCTCTTTCAAAGTAATTAAATATAACCACATTAAACTCTGTACAGATGTAGATACTTGTTAGATATATAATACTTATCCAACATATGGCAACAAAGGTTTCTTGCCTATATAACCCCATTCAATTGTTTCAATGTGTACTTTTTTGAGATCAAAGACTTGTTATAAAACCTTTAGATGTTGCTTCCTTTTATATTAAGATAATACATAAAAAGATAAAATATTCGTGAAAATTCTCCCAGGCTCCTTCAATTGCACACTTGTAGTGCGCAGAGTAAAGACAACAACTCTCCCGACTCGAAGCATTGGAGTACTTGAGATGGCGATGATCCTAGATTGTGCAAGTTTGCAAGAGGATTTCATGGTGTGTGCGAAAGTGTTTCTTCCGGAGTGGTCTTCGCTCGCATGGCAAACTAGATTTTTCCTTTTGTTAGACATTTATTTCGATCACTGTAGTCTTTTAGTTATAGTTTAGCCTCCTCCTTTTCTGCAGCGTTGCAGACCTGAATTACTACTGCCAAGCGCCGGCGTTGACTCCGAACCGCTGCCACTGCTGTCGCCGCAGGAACCAACTTGGGCGCGGGCGTCCGAATCAATAAATTCCGCCATGTAAAGCATCTCGCGCCAGGAGCACCATGACAAAGACTGATGGGGACGTCGTCGACAGAGATGAAGAAGACGCGGAAGCCGAAGCCGAAAAATGCGACTACCGTCCCCGTTGATTTTCTGTCGAATCTCAAAAAAAAACTATATTTTTTCTATGACTAACGAGAGCCGAGACGAGCCAGAGACATTTGATAAGGAGACGAGCTCTAAATGGTCCCTTTTGCAAAGCTCGTTTGGCATGCAAGCCGCTCTTTCGCAAAGCCTGACAAATTTGCAGGAAGACTACATAATTTCTAACTTACCATTAGGTTAGCCATTGAACACTTTATTCAAATCGTCTGATGAATGGCAATCAATACCAAACCAATGGCGAAAAAAAATCTTTTTTTTTCCTCACTACACTATAAATTTATATGTTTACTTAACAGGAAAACAAACATGACGTTGAAACAATTTCGCACACATATTTGTTGAATCTGTAAAACTGAGAAATAATTGTAGATGCCTACAATTTAGAGTCCTTTATTTTTAGTTTTTCCCATTACGAAGGAGAGGAACATGAAATATCGCGTATTTCTCGGACTAACTATAGACTGTCCATGTTACCACGCCGATCAAAATTAACGGTTGATACGCGAGCTGTTTAATGAAGAAAATTTGATTTAAATTTATCATAGTAACCACTAAAATGAGTACATCTCAACTTCATATACCGTCCGAAAGTTCTATTTTAGTAGACTGTGGAAATTGGTTCGACGGTAACTTTGAGCAATTTTACTTAAAATCTTTCCTTTTTGCATGAAAATCAAATTCATTCCACATTTTGCTCTCTTTGCACAAGGATGGAATGGCTGCAAGCCTTTATTCGTCTGTGATCGGAAGGGTGAGGGAAGTGGAGCTGGGAAGAGGACGGCCGAGCTAGAGGCCGAGGGGGTCGGAGGAGAAGTCTTCGTCCCTGTAGAGGCAGCCGCGCTCCCCTTCGTCAGCCTGGGTGGCCTCCATCTCGGCGATGTTCCGCAAGATCGGCTCGGTGTCCAGGGTCGCCGACGTCGTGGCGTTCTTCGCGACCGACGCCGCCTTCTTCTTCGGCTTCTCCTCCTCCTCGATCGAGATCGTCTTGAGGATGCTCTGCAAGACGACGGTTGACTCCGTATTCTTCCTTTCTCTCTCTCTCTCTCTTTCTGACCTGCTTGAGACGAGTGCCGATGTTTGGAGTCGCTGCGACGTCCCAGTCGAATTGGTCCGTGAAGCTAAAAGATGATAGAGGTGAATGCCAATAAGAGAGAAGAAGGAGTGCTTGCCTGAAGCCATTCTGCTTCATCGCCTCATTGAGGAGCTTGAAGAGCTGGATATAGTCGGGCCGCGTGTGGTAGGTCAGCGTCCTGTAAACAAATTCGCGTTCTTACAAAATAGAGGCCTGATAGGAATAAAATGCATATCTTTGAACACTAAAATCTCACCGAAGATGCGTAGCAAAGGTGATCAACTGGGGCGGCGAGTTCTTGAAGAGATCTGCGTCAGTCGTGGTCCGCTTGCTCTTCGCGATGTCGTGTTTGTCCCTGAAAAGAAAAAGAGATTGTAGGAGAGAAAGAGACAGAGAGAGAGACTGAGTATATAAAAAGGAGAGGGCGAGAACCTGAGAGAAGCCCAAGGGAGGCGGCCGCGGAGTTCGACCATGACGTAGAGCAGCGACCAGAGGTCGTCGGCGCGGCTCTGCTCGTTGCGGTCGTGGACAGAGGACGAGCAGTAGCGGGTCGTTCCTCTGAAGAAGTGGCAGAGATTCAGTGACTGAAAGAAACAGGATGCCTGACCGGAAGAGGGCGCGCCGCCGCGGCAGCCGCAGCGTGACCGCGTCGCCCTTGCGCATGACGAACTCGCGGCTGAGGCCAAAGTCGAGGATGTGGATGATCTGCGGGTCGCTGCTCGGCGCCCGTCCCACCGCCAGGTTCGCCGGTTTGATGTCGCGGTGGATGTAGCCGGCCTGCAAACTAATGCTGTTGCCTCAAGCACTTGAATTGAACGTGGACTAGCTGACGTCATGGACTTGCTTGATGCCGTAGAGAATCTGCACTCCCACGCGGATTTGCGTCGAGATCGAGCAGCTCTTGTTGCAGCGTCTGCAAAGAGGGAGGGAAAGTGAATGGGAAAAGGAGACGTGAGAGAAGGAAAGGGCTGACCGCAGAAGGTTGTTGAGGGAATCGCCCAGCAGAGTCATGACGATGAACTGGTACTTGGTCCTCTTCCCGCTTGCCAAGAGCTCCGCGACATTCCGCTTTCCCCGAAGGCGATGAAGAACCTGACGCAGTGAAAAAGCGTTCAAATGACGCCATTTATTGATCCATGAAATCGATGTAATTCTGAATGGATAAAGAAGGAACCTCGGCCTCGAGCTTCAGAACGCTGCCTCCCTCAACGAAGTTGGACTCGGCCTTCAGCGCGGCCTGCTTTCCTTGCGTCGATTTCATGTCGTCAACCTGAAACAAATGAAATTTAAATTTTTCCATTAACATCAAGTTGTATTGATGACATAAAAGAGTAGCTGGCAACTTGCCAAATAGACAGCGCCACAGCCGCCCTCGCCGAGTTTCTTCGCAACTCGCCAGCGTCCGCTCACCACGAGACCCTTCGCAAGTTCCACCGGCCCGTCTTCTGCAAGGAACGATTGAAGAGGAATTCGGCAAAAATATACAACTATATTTCAATAGGACATCATGCATTTTGCGGGGACTTCAATATTTTAGAAAAGTGTGACATAATTTTTAATATAAAAGGAAAAAAAACGTGCCATATTGCTCCGGCATGGAGATTGAGAAGGCGAGGGATTAAAGGATAGGAGAGACTCGAGAGGGGAAAGCGAGCGAGAAAAGGGGAAGGAGAAGGCGAAGGGAAGGTGAGAAGTGATGAAGAATCTGATCCGTTGCTCCTTTTATAGTCTCAAGCAGGCTATTGTGGATGTCCTTTGTGGAAGGACATGCAAAATAGCCTGCTTGAGAATATCAAAGAGAGGAAGTGCATTTCATTTCTAGGGATTCCTGTCGATTTTTCTACAAAACTGCTAAAAGTGCAGTCATTTTGGCAGCTTTGGAGTACTAGGAATATGCAAGAAAACGTGAGGGACATACAAGTTGTTATTCCTTGGAAATTCAAATTAAGTTTTCTATGTAAAAGTCAAGCATGAGGATTCTAAAAGTGCACAACTTTCCCAATACCAACCCTCATTTTTCGGTGATCTCTGTGTTCTCCCTCTCCTTCTACGATAGTTGCTCCGCTCTCAAAGTCACTTTATATTTTTTTTCTTATTTGAAAGAAGTATAAATCGTGTCTCAATTCTCAATTGCTTGATATAAATGAGTCTATTGTGTCCAGGCGATCCACGTGAAAGATGTGGAAGCCTGTGGAATCGCCAGAGAAAGTTCTTTATCTAAATATTTTATGCCTTCAGCAGATGATGAACTTGAAGAGCCATGCCGTGTCCTATTCACTTTTCCCTATCATTGCATTCCTCGAAAAAATTTCTTTTGCTCCTCCACCTTTCTCTTCTACTCCATCTGGCGCTTTCTCTCTCTCTCTCTCTCTCTCTCGCTCTCTCTCTCTCTCTCTCTCTCTAACCCTCTCTTTATTTTTCTCACTCGCATAGCTCTCCCTCTCTCACATTCCATCTCTGTAGGTTTGCGGCTGTTCTTCCTTTTTTTTATTTTTTTTAACTTACACTGTTTTATTTTCTACCCAACCCCCCCCCCCCCCGTTTCTTTCTCCATTTTCTTAAAGGAACTATCATGGAGTTTAGAAGCCGCTTGTGAAGAACTAACGTTTGAATTACCCCATGATATTGCAAAAAGTTCTGACGGTATGCTAGCACAGTATCTTCAGAGCCCGCTCGTATGCTTTTTCCCCGATCATCTATGTTTGCTCTAGACTTTCTCACTCTCTCCCTTCCCTCTACTCTCCCCTTCTCTGCTTTCCTTTCTCTCTCCCTCTCTCTCCCTGTCTCTCTCTTTCTGTCTCTATCCCATTATGATTTCAAGAATGCACCTAACCCATCAAAGTTGTGCTGGGGCAGCACAAGTGTGCTGATGTGTACCCCTGCTGCGGGGTGGTCTCACATGCCGGCCGAGTTCAGGCTGCGGCCGAACTGGGTCCAGAGAATCCCCCGACTCGAACGCCATGCCGGCGGAGCTTATCGAGTGGAACCAGAGCGAGAGAAAGAGAGAGCGAGAGAAAGAGAGAGAGAATGGAAAGTAATGAGAAGAGAAAATAAAGGAAGAAGAAACAGCATTGTAAAAGCAAGAGAGAATATAGTATGTGATAGATCAACCAGACTGTCAAGCTAAAGAAGACACAGATCGGTTCCGTAATGTACGGATTCTCTCCGCCTCTTGCCCCACGTCAGTCATGACTACTCATCTCATCGTTGTTCGGGTATACGATGATGATGGTGGAAATGAAACCCAAGGAGTTTATTTTGATCGAACATTTCCTTCTCCTTTACAATTCATCCTTTTGGTTTCATAATATTAGTTTTTTGACGATTGCTTCCAAGCCTGTGATCACATACATACAAGATCGAAAAAATCTGTAACAGAATATTAGTTGCAGTATTTGCTTGCTAATTTAATTAGCATATTGTGCAATCTGTTTTTACAAATGCCTCCCCAAAATGATAGCAAAATTCTTCTCATGTTGCTTTCAGTAATATACACGGATTTTTGTGTTGCTTTTTCACCCATTCTTTCGCATCCTTTTCCTCCATGACATTTCCCTTTCTCATTTCCACCAGCATTGGCCTGATTTCTCAGGCTGCTCCGATGCCCCCCGCTATGCGAAAGTGTTATCCGAGTGCGCTATCCCTATAAAAAAAAAGGTTGCAAAAGCGATCGAGGAGTGTGTCCTTTTACATGTTGTCTTTCCCTTTTATGCAACTTACTCTCATGCTATTCATGCTCGGTTGCAGTGAAGAGGCGGAACGGAGGAGAGGAGAAAGAATCTGATTATGAGTGATAGCCAAAAGTTCAAATTAAACAAGTTACTGGAATCTTTTATGAATAATAATCATATTATCTTCCGCTCCTCTCGCCTTGTTCATCTCTCATCCCGGACCCTGTAATTCTCTCTCTCTCTCTCTGCATTTCGAATGCACACCCACATCTTCAGTGAGAGAAGTGAACGTCGAGTCATCGTTCACCAGCCAAAGAACAATTTAAATATGTATAAAAGGCAAGCCCTTCTTGCACGATGTCATCATCACTTTGCTATTTGACATGTCGCCCTTCTTTGTTGCTTCGTCTTCGCTTTCGAGGTGTCATCTTTAATTTAAAACATTTAATATATGTAGTTTAAATCTATCGCTTGTCATGTATTCTCGGGTAAAAAACAACAACAATGTCTCTCTCTATGTTCTTTTCTTGTGCCTACTCGTCAAATTTTTTTTTGTTTGCATCGCACCCGGCTAATCCCATAAACTCTACTTGTCTGCACTTGAATTTGATGACAGCGGGCATCCGCGAATTGTCGCTTCTGTAGCTCTAATTGGGGAAGAAGAGAGAGAGAGAGAGAGAGAGAGAGGGGGGAAGGGAGGGAGAGAAATAGAGAGGGATTGCGGTAAAGGAAGATGAAGAGAGCGAGAGAGGGAGACGGAGAGGGAAAAGGAGAGAGGGACAGACAGTCGGAGTGGGAGAGAGATAGAATCGAGACTTTGGCATAGAATTGTAATTTCCGAAAAGATTTGTCAAAATGACTCTACAAGCATGACTAAATTCTTTGAACAGCTTGCAACATCCTTCTATATTTCTAGATCAGCTACTAGTCACTTCTGCTGCTACTTTGTGCATTGCTCAATCATGTTCTCTCCTTCTCTCAGCTTCTCTAGTTGACTCTCTCAATCTCTAGTTATCTCTCTGTCTTTCTTTCTCTGTCCTCTCTCCGTTTTCCAGTCCGGTCCAAGGTGATTGCTCTTTGACTCGAGTCCATTGGTGTTCCCCGAAAAAAGAGAGCCCACCAATAGACGCCGCAAGAGATTTAATAATAGGAGAAATAGAGCGAAGCGAGGGTGGCGAGAGAAAGAGAGGAAAGGAGAGATGGAGAGGGAGAGAGAGAAAGATGGAGTGGGAGAGAATGACATGGAAGAGATAATGGCGTATCCCTTTTGATATTTGTGCAGCCTGCAGCCTGCACCATCACAATTGACGCATTCATTCTCTGTCAATTCACCTGCTCCTGTTCCGCTCTCTTATCTTCTACTTGTACATTCTCTGGTTGCTTCTGCTTCTGCACAATTACATTTGTCCACAGTGTAAATGTTGGGGCCATTGGCACAAAGTTCTATTCTCTCTAGATTATGAATAAAATGTCCATTGTTCACAATTTCGTTACAAACGGCCTTCTCCTTTCTAATCGTCCACTGCAAACGAACCCTTGAAGATTTTCATGAGATAGAAGACAAAACTGAATCCATCAGATATCAGCTTCTATTGTTGGCATTCTTTCATCTTTATATTTGTTGCGTTTTAGTGGCTTTGTTCTTCTTTGTATGCAATTTCAATTCTTACAATTCATGTTCTTTTCTGTTTTAGAAAAACAAAGTTATCTTTTTTATTTTGAAATTTATTTATAAATTTTGCAGATTCGATAATTTGTATGAGTGACTTTCTTTCATCCCCAAGAGACTACATACAATCATCTTGCTCTCTCACCATTGTCTGCTCTCACACCTATTGCCCTTTCTCTCTTCTTTCCTGCAAATGCAGCACTACTCCCCTTCTCGCCCCCTCATCAGGCCCCCAGGCCCGCCCTATCTTGGAAAACAAATTTGGGCTGGTCACGCTCTGCCTTGCAGTTGCATGATGTCCCTCTCTTCTTGAAACTTCTTCACTTTTTGC
Source organism: Allodiplogaster sudhausi (assembly GCA_945643635.1). NCBI lineage: Eukaryota > Metazoa > Nematoda > Chromadorea > Rhabditida > Diplogasteridae > Allodiplogaster > Allodiplogaster sudhausi. Next base: position 461,617 of record CALZFC010000126.1, read on the forward strand.
AGCTATTCTAGACTCTTACTGCGTGCTCATTTTTCTTGGGAACAAGGATGTCACATTCATTTCTTTCTCGATTCGAAGTTAACAGCAAGATACATACATGCATAAGTATGTATGTTTGTACATAAAATTGTAGTTCTTTAGTCATTTTACATGACTCTTATCTGTAACAAGCTCCTTCTTCGAGTTCGTTTGTTATACATATGTAGGAGGGACAAAAAAGAGAATTAAGAGAGAGATAGAGCGAAGGAGAGAGGGATAGCGAGAGAGAGAGAGAGAGAGAGAGAGCTAGAGAGATAGAGAGATACAGAGAGAAATAGAGAGAGATAGAGTGAGATAGAGAGAGATAGAGAGACAGATAGAGAGATATAGAGAGAGAAGGATAGCAAAGAGAAGAAAGAGAGCGGTTGATGGCGTGAAAGACGGCCGATTGACTGCTCCTTGCTTCCTGACTCACTCATTCATGTCCCCTGGAGTGTGTCTTCCTTCTGTGGCATTTCTCCTCTCTTGGGGCTGGCAAAACAAATTCACTTGGACTGGAAGGGAAGAGGAGATTGACTGTGGCGTTGGAAAGGAAATATGTAGAGGCAGAGAGAAGGTAACGGAACGGATGAATGGTGATTGGGCGAAAGTCTGATTATTAGAGAAAGAGAGAGAGAGAGAGAGAGAGAGAGAGAGAGAGAATGGAAAGAGAGAAAGAGATAAGAAGAGAAAAACGATAGAGAAAACTGAGACGAAAACGGCGTCTTGGATGATAAGCGTGTAGATGTTGTCTCTAATGGCGCTCTTTCCATTTGTCAGATTGTTCATTCTTTTTTTATTATATCCATTGTGTTTTGTTCGATTGCACTTAATTTGGCTTCACTCCTTTAAAGTTTATCAGTCGTGTAAGTACTGTTACTTATCATATTTGTTTTACCGTAACAATGACCATAGATTTCTCTTGGCGTTCAGTGCATATATTGCAGTCTGTTAAATTGCCTGGCTATCCCTGAAATAATCTTCTTTTGTGATGCATAAGGGAGCGATTTATTGCATGTCATCACCGCGAACGATAATAGGACGCGCATGTTACGGTAGCGATCTTTGTGTGTTTGTCTGATTCTCTGTTATCTCTCGCCTTTCTCTCTCTCTCACTCTCTCTCTCTCTCTCTTAGCCTCAGGCACTCTCCAAGGATGCGTTTCTTCGAGTTCGGTTCGATGCATATGAACCTACTCGCGGTCGCGCTATGCATGAGCGGTGGTTTTCAGCAAGGTCAGAAAGGCATCAATCGATAATGGCATCATTAAAGGAGACCATAAGGGAAACAACTCCTACGACGAAGTCCCTGACAGATAGGTAAAAAGTACGGTGTACAGAATCCAAAGAAATGGTTCTACTGCCCCTCGCCTCTCTCCACAAAAACTTGTGGTTTCACAAGTGGCGTGGGAGAATTGTGTGAACAGAAGTTATATGAAGAAGTCCAATGTCGATTTTTGCAATTAAATATGATTAATGCTTTTGGCAACTAATTCAGGTTTCATTGCTTCGGTCCTGAATCAGCCGTACGACTTTATCGGCCAGTTTATAAACGAGACCATGGAGGAGCGATTTGGCGCCGCGCCCACCAAGGCAGAGCTGGTACATCGGGGGAGCTTTGAAAATACAGCAGGCGAGAGACGGAGAAAGAGGGGGAGAGAGAGAGAGAGAGAGAGAGAGAGAGTAAGGGGAGAGAAAGAGAGATGGAGCGAGAGATGGAGAAAGAGAAGGAGAGAGAAAGAAAGAGAGAATGGGAGAGCGGAAGAGAAGATAGTGTGAGGGAGTTATATAAAAGGATCCTACTATTAAATTTTCATAGCATTATATTATCGATCAGTGGACAGGAAGTTCTGGAAAAGTGAAATGAAGAAGTTGTAACGAAAGTTGAATTCAGATTTGTCAAGTTTGAAGAAAGTTGCAAACAAAAGCGCGCACTTTTATTGCAAGCTACAGTGTGCAAAACGAGAGTAGATTATCAATTATTAATAATGAAATGATATTTCGTCCGTGACAGGCCTTCGTGTGGTCGGCACTCAACTCAATGTTCCCGGTCGCCGTCATCTTTGGCCAACTCGCTGCGGCGTGGATGTGCAGGAAGATGGGGAGGAGGTATTCTAGCATTTTGTAATAAAAAAATACACTCTCGCCTTTGTGTCAGACAAAAAATTCGCGATTTCAAGAATGAGTTTTCGTTTCCTTAACATTTCGACAGGGTCGCTTTTCTGTAAATAAATTAAGCTTGCTACATGTCTGTTTATCCGGACTGTGAAGATGAAAAAAGAGCCTTTAAAAATATGATGAAGGCCAACAAACTGTCGCCTTCTTTGCGCGCAGACTTACCGGCCTTCTCGCGTGCGCCCTCTACATCCCGGGCACTGTGCTGTGCGCCCTTTCGTACACGGCGCGCTCCTTCGAACTCCTCTTCATCGGCCGGATACTGTGGTCGTTCGCGAACGGTATCCTGTTGCAAAATGCTGCTAAATAAAGTTAATTAGGTTTGGTAGGCTTAGGTTTCTCGTGCTGTTCAGGAATCCAGTCGGTGAATGCGACGGTGTGGATTGTCGAGTGTTCACCGCCAAAGATTCGTGGCTCCATCGCTGCCCTTCAGGAGCTCAGCATGGCGCTAGGTAACAAACTCTTTCACTCTTTCTATCACAATTCAATTCAATTATCCTTATATTTACATATTATAAATGTTGACATGAATTATTGTTTACTTATCATTTATAGACATTTCGTTTATCTATCTATCAATTCGTGGTGATTTCTGACAATGAGATTCTCCGAATCTCATTGTCAGAAAATCACGTGCTCGTTTTCATTCTGAACTCTACCGTATGACTCTGGCTGCTCTCTCTAAATCGTCTTTAGCTACTTATGCTTATCGTGAAAGAAACGTTTAAGTACACGAACTCCCGCGGCCTAACTTTGCATGAATTGAAGGAGAGAGACGAAGAGAGCGAGAAGGCGAAGAGAGAAAGGAAAGGAAAGAGAGAGACAGAGAGCGCGAGAGGATAGAGTAGAGATGATAGATGAAGAGCGAGAAAGAGAGAGCATGAGAGTTTAGAGATGGAGAGAGAAGGAGAGAGAGATAGCGACAAAATAATGGAAGCTATTCGACCCGCTATTCCGTATCATCTCCGGCTTAGGCAAATTTGAAACGTGAAAGGAAATCTCTGAATGAGTCATATGATAGCCTTTGTTTTACAAAGAGCGGCAGCTCATCTTTCCTGCGTTAATCACAATCAGTGGAATATTTTCATTTTCTTGCTTTGACTGTCTGCTTTGCGTCCCTGCAAGAACCAAAGGTCTTTTATAACATGGAAGAAGAGAAAGATGAAAATACATGATCTGTATAATAATTGACCTTCAACTGGTCTTTACTATGCTATTGCATGTAAACGCAGGAATAAAGTTTGGTCCAAATAATGGCCAAAATTTTTAATGGGTTAAACAAATTAATAGAATATGGTGCATTATTGCCTCTATTAAGAAATTTTTTGAGCTTAATTAGAATATCTTTATTATCTCGAAGCATGGGAAAGTTCTACTCTTGCTCAGAATCCTTTCCATTCTAGCTGATCGCTCAACACAGCACCTTTTTTCAATCAGTTTCGCCTATATGAGTGTGACGAGTTCGGTCCCAGTTATATGTATATTTATAAATGAGAACCACGTGTTAGGCCCTTTTCTCCACTGCTTTTCTTCTCTATATCCGCCGAAATTCATGATCTCCCTGAACGATGCTGAACTACGACCATTTGAGTGTGGAGAATAACAGGGGATAAAAGAGTAAAACTACAAACGCACATAATTCTAGAGCACCAAATGAACTATGAATGCAAATAATAATGCCTTTTAAGTTTGCTGTGGACTTGTTAAAAAAAAAAGATCAAAAATGTCTGAAGTCCCAAAGACTTTTTTGGCGCCACTTTTGAATTTTTTTAACATCAATGCAGGTCTTCTGAATTAAATCTTACATGAATTATGATAGATAAAAATGATATGTATTCATGTTTGAATGAAAAGAAAAATGCGATAATATTTCAGTGGATATGAAAAAAATGCTTTCTAGGATCTCTGGTGTGCCAAGCCACAGGGATGCCCTTCCTGACTCCATCGCTCTGGCCCTTTGTCTTCCTCCCGAATGTACCCTTCCTCGTCGTGGCCGCTGTTCTCTTCTTCGTACTTCCGGACAGCCCGCACAGCATCATCGACCGACTCGGCGACATTACTCAGGTGAGCGCGAGGGAGGTTGTCCGAGTGGTTAAGCGTCGGGCGACGTAGTCGTATGCTTGGTGGTTCGGTTCCCAACACTTTCTTGTGAACTTTGAAAGATCTTTGATAACTTGGTCTTATCTGTGCATTTCACGTGATGCGGTTCAAGTTGCGCGATATCAGTTGATTTACGACGTTCTTCCTCTGCGACTCTTTGCGCCGTTGTCACAATGACATCATTCATTTCATTGTGTGATGTTTCAATGGAATATCAAGGAAATAGTGTGACTGCACACATGAAATATCTTCTTTTTTTATTGCTCTAATTTTTCCCTTCTCTCTCTCTGTATCATTCGTTTTAATGTATGCTCAATCTTTCTCTAATCTCTGTATTATTCTCTTGAATACAGAAATGGAGAGCGAGAGAGATAGAGAGAGAGTTTTATTTAGCAAGATATTTAGAGAGCGAAAGGATATGAAGCGGTGATATTTTCACTTAACCTGTACTTGAGCGAGACCAAGGTCAGTGGGCAAAGGTAATAAAATGGATAAATCGGAAAAGAGTTCCCCCCAATGAAAGTGAAATAAACATACGATGTGTGATATATCAAAAATGCGGAAGGGGTTCTCAAAAACATCACAAAACGTGCATCGCGGAAATATCAAATTTACAAAGGTTTCGGGACATTGTTATTTCAGCGAGCTAAGGTAAATAATGTTTTTCGCTAGTTTTTCTGTAAAAAGTTTTAGCAAGAACAAAACAACATCAAAATAGTCAAACACAATTCAAATCCCACATTGGAAAAAGAAACACGCATTTCGTAACAAGCGTCACAAGTGCGTCCGTTCTTACCGTACATTTAATATCACTCCGATGAACTTCCATTGGAGAAATGTGCATGTTTCAATGCATAATACTATATTTTCTGTGCTCACTCTCCTTCAAGACCACTAAAGTTTGACTCTCTAAAATAAAATTGAAGCATATGCTTATATAGAATTCGCAGAAAAACATAAGAATTTTCCAAGTTCCCTCGCATTCTCACTATTCTCTCTCTCTCTCTCTCTCTCTTTCTCTCTCTCTTCATCTCTCAATCTCTTTCTTTCTTTCTCTCTCTATCCCTCTCTCTCTCTCTCTCTCGCTCACCCTCTCTCTCTCTCTCTCTCTCTCTCTCTCTCTCCAGGCCCGTGCTGCTCTCTACAAGTTCTACGGGAGCGCGACTACTCCGGATGTGCTTGAGAAGGAGATTGGCCAGCTGGAGAAGCGACTCGCTCGTGCGGGAGGCGGCAGCGGAGTGGCCGGACAGCCCAAGCAGCGGTACGGTATTGGCACTTATGGCATTCACCTCTTACGGTTCTACTGCCTCTTTATTTACTACTTATAATAGAACTGCATATTGAAATTATTACCGCACTTTACTGGCAGAATTATATTTCTTGCTAATTTCGAGCGACAAGAACCTCGTAATTTGGTATGATTTTGTGCAGTCTATCGACAGAATATTACTTTAGCTTGCAAATTTTAAGGCCTAATTACAACCTCTAATTGGAACTCTAACTGGATCCTCTACTTGGAACCTCTTACAATTAGTAAACCAATGATTGTAACCCCTAATCATAACCATAATTGGAACTTCTAGTGCCGTTCGCACGGTGTCCCAGTCGGAGGAGGAGAACAGCCTCGGTATCATCTTCAATCCGTTCGGCCATCGAGACGAGAGATCCAGGGTCATCAGAAGAGCGGCCTGGCTCGGCGTCCTTGTCAAGGTAAGGACGAGCGACATGAGAAACAGAGAGAGAGATGAGATAACGGATCGAGAGAGAGAATGAGAGAAATGAGTGTGAGAGAAAGAAAAAGAGAGCGAGAGAAAGAGAGAACAATTCCACTGAATCCCTTGGCAGATCGCCTACGTGGCGACCGGCGCCCGCTGCCTCCGTTCCTACACAACTTTCTTCCTCGAGCACATGGCAAACTTTAGCTACAACTTTGCTACCAATTGTCAGTTTTTTTTTTTCATTTTTGAGGTTTTCTGTAGAAAGAAACTATATTTTCATCTGTTTTTGGCTTTTAAAGTCTCATTATTTACCGCGTTAAACTAGATTAGGATTTGGGCTATCCATTTTTGTAATATTCCTATTTGACGGCCCTCTTTCCAGCATCTCTGATGATCGGCATCCTCCGTCTGGCGGCGACTTTCGTGCCGGTGCTCCTTGTCGACCGAGTCGGCCGTCGTCCTCTCATCAACTACTCCCTCATGGTCACCGCCGTCTCTCTGCTCGCCATGCTCATCGCACTCAGCATCGGCGACAGTCTTAAGGCAGGCTTCTTTTTATTATTATTTAGTCAATTCATCACCGCTTTTCTGTTTATATTATATACTACATATTTGTATACTTATATTGTGTTTAATTAAAGTTGACTATTTACATGCATACATATGTACATACATTACCGCTCAGCGGTCAGGGGTCTATGCTATAGCGGCTATAGCGGCCGCGAGCCAAAGAGGCCGAGCGAAATTAAGCCCTGTCAATGCTTCCTTTTCAGAATTTATTATTATTTTCCTGTTCAGTGCAATTTTCTGTATCGAATAAGCAAAAAAACGTTAAGAAATAATACTTATTCACCAAAATAGAAAGTCTTGAAAAATTATTGGAGCACGGGCATCTCACTGCGTAATGCATGAATGCTCATTCGTTTCAATGAAATAACTTTTCAAGACTCTCTATTGTGGTGAATATGCATTATTTCTTAACGTTTTTGTGCTTATTCGATGCAGAAAATCACACTGAACACGAAAATAATAATGAATTCTGAAAAGAAAGCATTTACAGGGATTAATTTCGCTCGGCCTCTTTGGCACGCGGCCGCTATAGCCGCTATAGCATAGAACCCTGGCCGCTGAGCGGTACTGTATATGAATACGAATAATACTTTTTTAAAAATTGTCTCCAGTACGTGACGCTGGTCGGCCTGACGGCTCTTCTCCTCGTGAACTCGTGCGGCCTCGGCTCGGTCTCTCGCTTCTACGCCGCCGAACTCGTGCCCAAGTCCATTCTACTCTCCACAACGGCCACCCTCGCAGGACTCGAGATCGGAGCAAAGATTGCCAGCGAGGTGAGGGAGCGAGAGATGAAAGAGGGGAGGGAGAGGCAGAGAGAGCGAGAGGAGAAGTGTATGAAGAGAGGGACAGACAGAGAGAGAGAGAGAGATAGAGAGATTTGATGTGCATGGGGAGTGATAGAGAAGAGATGGGGAAGGAAAGAGGGAGGGAGAGAGAGAGAGAGAGAGAGAGAGAGAGAGAGAGAGAGTAATGACTTGGTGATACACGGCAATTAAATATAACAAACGCTATTTTTGTACATATGAGACAACGTCCATCTATCAGTCTCAAACAACATCACTTTGGAATTTATTAACGTCCGTGCCCAGAAAACAACATGTACTCGATAGTAAAACGATGTTTGATATGTAAGTGAAATAATTAATTTTGTTAGCTGGGCATTCTCATTCCCTCTCTCTCTCTCTATCGCTCTCTTCGTCCTCTCTCTCTCTCTCTCTGTCTCTCTCTCCGTTCTCTTGCCTCTTCGTCTCTGCCCCTCTCTCATCCATCGCTCTCACACAATCAATTCTCTCATTTCTTCTTCTCTACCGCTCTCTCGTTCCCCCTCTCTCTCACTTTTCTCCTCTCTTCTTCTCTCATTCTCTCTCTCTCTCAGTTCGCCTGGTACCCGCTAGCCGATGCCTTCGGCGCCTGGTCGCTCCTCGAATTCCTCATCCCAACCGTTCTTCTCATGCTCTACGTTTGGATGCGTTGCCCGGAAACTTCTGGCCGGACAATTAATGAGGTTTGGCTGCCAGGAACATTTATGGGCTATAATTTAAATATTTTTTCTTTAATTTGATTAATTAATTGTTTATCAATTGAAAAATTCTATTCTAAAAAAAAATTACAAATAAAATATTAATTTAAAAATTCTATAAGATTAAAAAAAGACTTCTAATCTGTGCAGGTGCTGAACGAGCTCGCTCGTCATCGCGGATTCAAGGTCACTTTTGACTGAGAAATTAGTATAATAAAGTGGAGAAGGCTTTAATTTATTTCTTTTTTTACTAATCTTTACTTATTCTCCTTTGCTTGTAATGCAACAATAAAAGGCTGTGTTTCAACGACTCTCTCACTTTCTCATTCGTCCAGAGTTTGTTTGTTCTGTTTTTGTCAAGACATCCAGCCTGTTGACGACTTTCTTTCTTCTGTATTCTCCTATCTTTTTGCTTCTTATTATACATAAAATATTAACCAATAGCCGTTTTAGTGTCAACGCAGTGCTTATTGCTTAGCCTTTTAGAATTCGCTTTTCGCTATCGCAAACGGGTAGCTTTGCTCCGGTTTCATTAGCAATTTCTGTGCTCCTTCTTCCTTGCTCGATGTACTCGCCTTTAATGTTCCCAAATTCCCGTTCTGGAATATAAAAACCTGAAGGGTTCTCTTGAAGAATACATCGGCTAAAACATTTCATTTGGCCTCCTTTCACTTTAGAAAGGGCTTTATGTGTGTGAATATTTGTCTCCAGTTTACGTGCTGTTTCTTTGTCCGTTGCCTTTCTCTCTTCTCAACGTGTACTCTCACATTCTCGTTTTCTTCCAATATTCTCCTTCTATGTATATTAATCGCGCATAAACTGTTTGCTACGCTTTGTGCTCTTTTTCAACAAGCTTACAATTTGAGACTTTCTGCTGTCTTGTTTACCCTCTTTGTGAGGAGATTCAAATTGTTTTCTATAGGAAAATTACGTGATCATGGAAGAAGAAGAAGCGCCAACTCAAATGGGAACGTTAAAAACACGCGATGAAACTGGCAAGTTTTGAGGAAGAAGCGCACCTGAACTCTTCCTTTTGCTTGTACATATAATACATTGTCATTAAAATAGAACGAAGAATTGAACTGCATGTCATGAGACTCAGTTCGATCGATGCAAACATCTTATCAATGATAAAACACTAAAATCAACCCTCTCTGCTATATAAATTCTTCAAACAAGCATGCAAACATGCTATTGAAATCTGGAACATGAATTGTGTTAAATATGTGAAGCAACAATTGAAATCTGAAAAAAATTTCTCCAAAATGAAAGCCTCGCAATTGAAACAGAAAGGTAATAATTCCTTCCAGTTCTCACTCATATGTACCTCGTTGATATGATATATGAATTTGCAATTTATTTTCAAGGTTGTTTGAGATTTGACTCACAATCAGCATTTATTGAGTCAGGTGAATTTCCACATTTCAAGTGTGAAAGGAAAGAAGAATTCATGTCGCATCAACGCGTCGTGGAAGGATGCTTTCTACTTGACCTTTTTTTATTTTGTCATTAATTTTTTAACGAAACTTTTTAACAGATGCCAAAAACAAATACTCTTCCATCGAAGAGTTCGTCCTTTTTTTCTATTTTCCTTAAACAGCTTCTGATCCTCTCTGATCCGTTCGCCTTCTACATGAATATATTCTATGCTATATTTACATTTCTCCCTCCCCCCTCTCTATTTCTCGCTTTCTCTCTCTCTCTCTCTCTCTCTTTCTCTCTCTCGCTCTCTCTCTCTTCTTTTATCTCTATTGTTTGCTCTCTCTTCTCACTATTTCTTTCTCTCTCTATCTCCCTCGCCCTCTCTGAAGTCGTCGCCTGCTGGCGAGGTCGTCGCTTGCCATCGCTCTTGCGAAGACTGCACAGTCATCGGCTGCCGCGTCGGAGAGGTTTGAGAAGTTGGCGATGGCGTCGTCGGCCGTAGCCACGTCAGAGAAGACGGCCAAGTCATCGTATGCCGTGGGCACGTCGGAGAAGAAGGAGACGGACCACATGGGTTCATGGAGAATAGGTACTATCACATTTTTTATGTTTTTTTTTCAATTATTCAGAAACGTATTGCAAATATCTCATTTTGAGCAGAATTCGTTTTCCTTTTCATAAACAAGAGTCGAAGAGAAGCTGAACCGGCGTCACTGGCGACCGTTGACGGTTCTCTTGGCGCGTACGAAATTGAACACGCACGTTTTATGGATTGGATGTCGCTTTTTATATGAACACTCCTTTAAGCTACACAGGCCATTGTTCATACTTATCCTCCACAAGTCTGACAAGGCGATTGAAGATTTCCGAGCGAAATGTTGACTTTTGTTGTTCGAAAGCAAAGATTTTTTAAGGAATTTTGCAAAATTTTAACTAAAAAGTGTTATTCAAAACAATTACATATAAAAATTTAAAATATTAAGAATTTTTTATAATGCTATTTCCCTGCACAACCAGCTCTCGTCATAAACGCTGATAATTGTTCGATACATTGATATGCTGCTCATTTTTATATGGGACATAGGCAAACAGTGTATTTTTATTCCCGGATATTACAGCATAAATGACAGTGAGATGAATCTCATGGAGAACTTTGAAAAGGAGAAAGCCAATCGGAAAGAGTATATTATTTCGCAATTACATAAAATGTATTTTATTTATGTCACATTCTTATGCAATATTGGGCGAAGAAAGAAGAAAAAAAGATATATTCTTGGCATGAGAAACATTTGAAGGTTAGCTTGATGCTCCTTCCATTTTGGAAGAGCGTAAGCCAGAGGTGAATGCGAATGCGATGTCGTCTTAGATAACAGTTTTTTGTTTGTTTCGGTTTTGAGTACACATAGGATTACTTAGGGCTCTTTAGTGTTACTTAAGGCCACTTAAGATCAGCTAAGCGAGATCATCAATAGGCGAGGATGACGTAGCATGCGTAGATGATGCCCGGGATGTAGCCGAGGATGGTGAGGAGGATGCAGATCGCCAAGTGGTACGTGCAGCCCTTCTCGAAGAAGACACCGAGCGGCTGAAAAATATATTTCATAAATATTTATTTTAAACAAAGTTCTTTTAATCAACTCATATTTTTTTAAATTAGCGGATGAAATATTCCGAGAGAGAAAAACTGTTGAAACGGAATACTGTATGATAAAAATTAAATAAAACGCTCGAAAGAGATATAGAAGACTAATAAGGAAGGGATTAAAAGAGATTAAAAGAAATTTTTTTCGAGGTCCAAAAAAGTTGTCTCACCGGAAGCAAGAGAGCGCAGATGAACTTGGGAAGGTCAGAGCAGGTCAGAGCCATTGCGGATGTTGATCTGCAATGAGGGAAGAAAGTTTCTTCTGCCTATTCTTTGATCGTTCCTTTGTAGAAGTGTGCAAACGCACAAAACACGCAAGGGAAACCGCGGAAACCTTACAATTCTCAGGGTGATCACGTTCTTTTCTCTGATTTGAGAAGGGCTTTGGATGGCAAGATGTTTCAGGAATCCTAGGAATGTTGATAATGATTATTCCCGAACGCGGATTTGTGATAACAGCGGTGATGAGAGCTAAAGAAATTGAAGAGAGAGCGAGCCATATTGAGATATTCCGACGAGTGATTTCAGTGGCTCTATAAGGATTCTTACCGAGTTGCAAAATATAAAAATGGTCAAAAGATTGCATTTCCAAAAGATTGCATTTCATGGTCAGGAAAAGGAGTTCTGCTGGTGAGAGAAAATCGTCATGAAATAGAAAAAAGGGAATGTTCTCTTGACTTTTATCTTCACGATTTTTTCTCAGACACCTGCGAAAAGAATATCGTGAATTTCTTCGCTGACATTCTTTTAAATCACCCTAGATACATACACATTTTTTTATAGGAAATAATAGATTATCTGTTACACTTACTAGTACAAATATATTTTTTTTAAATAGCAATGAATATAAAAAAAAGTAACCATAAGGCATGCGAAAGAAGAAGAAGAGAGCCGCCAATCAACAATGAAAATGAAATATGTTATGTTCAAGTGTTACATGTACTCTCAACCTACATATCTTTCACTGTATGTACATATTTTGTTGATGTTTTCTCTGTTCTCAACAATCTCCCTCTCTTTCTCTCTCTCTTTCTCTCGCTCTCTCTCTCTCTCATTGACACGTGCACTTTAACCCTAGAAAGTATCTTCTGGCTGCGCAATTTTGTTTGGATAGACAGGTGTGTACGCGGCGGCAAGCCGGCATCTTTATGCATGCAAACACGAGACTGTTCCCGAGCGGAAGGTGAGAGAAGAAACATTTGGTCGAGTTGCAAAAACCAAAGAAAGAAAGACGTATGGAAGGTTGCGCAATATATGGCAAGTCGGGCTTAACGTGTCTACTTCCCGGAAATATTTCCTCTCTTTCTTTCACTTTCTCTCTCCCTTCAGTTGTCTCTGTGACTGAATACTTCTATATTTATCTCTATCTCTTTCTCTCCCTCTCTTTCTCTTTCTCTTTCTCTTAACTCAGCACAAGCAAGCTTAGCCGATGAAAGTAACAGTGGCTGACAGTCAGGAGCTTTCCCTGTATGCCTGATTCTGACTTGTTTACTTCCTCCTGCCTGCTCCTTCTTTCAAATGTTAAGAGAGCCTCTCTGTAAGACTCAAGGAGGCTTACATAGGCGCCTGCCCCGGGGAATTTTTGTTTTCTTTTACTTTGAAAACTTTATGGGGGACACATATAGTGTTAATAAAGAAATATATTTTTTCAAAAAGTTTGAAAAATTTTTTTTCTCTTAGTTATAAGTAAAAATGTTTAAAAAAATTGAAAGGCCATATCTAACGTTATACTTAATATTTCTCGAAAATCTTTTCACTGTTAGATTCCTTATTTAAAAATACACAAAAACGTCCCAGATGACTGTTTTCGAAAAATTAAAATTTTTGTGACTTTTGTGCAATTTAATTTTTTGAAATATGATTTTTAGCTAATAACTTTTTTTTTTATTATGACTTGCAAAAAACTGAATCTTCCATAAGAAAGAGGAGGAAAAACTACATATAATACATCTCTACGAGGAAAAATCTCGGATACACTTTTTGGGTATCTGCATTTGAATATGTGTTTCTAAGCAAATTTCGGTTTTGGCCACAAACCACAATTTCATTCAAACTTCTTCAATTTTAAAAAGAAAGAGTCCATTCGATGTGATTTTTTATGCTCTTTAAAATGGTATATACTTTGTTCGCAAAAGAAATTAGTCTAAAGGCCTAAAATTGACTTTTTGTGTTTTAGGCCTATTTCTGGTGTTAAAATACTCATTCTTTGCACGATTAATGGATCTTGTAGGCCGATTTTCCATATAATATTTACACTGCGAGAAAGAGCAGCCAAAACTGAGTCGGATACAGCTTTAAGATTAAAATCTGAGGATACACTTTTTGGGAATATGTATTTGAATACTGACTGTTGAAGGCGATATTCCTGAATATTTTTAGAAAATATTTTTAAATTGTTCTTTTGAAGCATCTATCTCGGAATTATGGGTAATCCTGAATTCTTTGAAGTTCTTTTACGATATGATACTCAAATGTACTTCAAAATTCAGGAAATCACATTTTTACCAGCATAGGAGCTGAAATAAATGTACGAAAACTCCTTCGAAGCCAACTAAAAGGTCATTTGTGAGAGAGATTGCCAAAAACATCATAACCATTCGAAAGAGCAGAGACTTTTGCATAATATATCCACAGATGAAAGAGCAAAATATGTACATCTTTCAGAAATCTTGATATTGGGAAAAATATCGACGACAGGTTTCGACTAATTTGAGCAGTTCTCGAAAAACGATAAAAATGGAAATTATGTTCTGAAAATTGTGCCATATGGTTTTTTGAGACGAGAAACATGAATTCGATCTTAATTTTCTACTTTTGTGTACTACCCATGGTACTTTGATCGAAATATAATTTTTCCGCATATAACATTTCATTCTTCGATCAAAAGTACCATGGGTAGTACACAAAAGTAGAAAATTAAGATCGAATTCATGTTTCTCGTCTCAAAAAACCATATGGCACAATTTTCAGAACATAATTTCCATTTTTATCGTTTTTCGAGAACTGCTCAAATTAGTCGAAACCTGTCGTCGATATTTTTCCCAATATCAAGATTTCTGAAAGATGTACATATTTTGCTCTTTCATCTGTGGATATATTATGCAAAAGTCTCTGCTCTTTCGAATGGTTATGATGTTTTTGGCAATCTCTCTCACAAATGACCTTTTAGTTGGCTTCGAAGGAGTTTTCGTACATTTATTTCAGCTCCTATGCTGGTAAAAATGTGATTTCCTGAATTTTGAAGTACATTTGAGTATCATATCGTAAAAGAACTTCAAAGAATTCAGGATTACCCATAATTCCGAGATAGATGCTTCAAAAGAACAATTTAAAAATATTTTCTAAAAATATTCAGGAATATCGCCTTCAACAGTCAGTATTCAAATACATATTCCCAAAAAGTGTATCCTCAGATTTTAATCTTAAAGCTGTATCCGACTCAGTTTTGGCTGCTCTTTCTCGCAGTGTAAATATTATATGGAAAATCGGCCTACAAGATCCATTAATCGTGCAAAGAATGAGTATTTTAACACCAGAAATAGGCCTAAAACACAAAAAGTCAATTTTAGGCCTTTAGACTAATTTCTTTTGCGAACAAAGTATATACCATTTTAAAGAGCATAAAAAATCACATCGAATGGACTCTTTCTTTTTAAAATTGAAGAAGTTTGAATGAAATTGTGGTTTGTGGCCAAAACCGAAATTTGCTTAGAAACACATATTCAAATGCAGATACCCAAAAAGTGTATCCGAGATTTTTCCTCGTAGAGATGTATTATATGTAGTTTTTCCTCCTCTTTCTTATGGAAGATTCAGTTTTTTGCAAGTCATAATAATAAAAAAAGTTATTAGCTAAAAATCATATTTCAAAAAATTAAATTGCACAAAAGTCATAAAAATTTTAATTTTTCGAAAACAGTCATCTGGGATGTTTTTGTGTATTTTTAAATAAGGAATCTAACAGTGAAAAGATTTTCGAGAAATATTAAGTATAACGTTAGATATGGCCTTTCAATGTTTTTAAACATTTTTACTTATAACTAAGAGAAAAAATTTTTTTCAAACTTTTTGAAAAAATATATTTCTTTATTAACACTATATGTGTCCCCCATAAAGTTTTCAAAGTAAAAGAAAACAAAAATTCCCCGGGGCAGACGCTCCTTGACCCTTACAGAGGGGCTCTCTTAACTCATCTTCTTTCACTTCTCTCTCACACTTTCTCCCTCTCTTATTCTCTTCCTCTCTACTTCTATTTCTCCATCTCTCTCTCTCCTTCTCTTACACATGCTTTCGCTACATACGTTTGCTTTTCTATTCTTCACCCTAATACCTGGCGAATCATGAAGCCTCTTCTTTTCTTTGAGAACATACCGAATGGAGAAGAATGAGAGCGTGTGCTGTGAGCACTGGAAAAAGTGTCGGAAAGAACGTTTCGAAGAAAGTAATGGAAAAGCTGTTACTAATTGAGTCACGAATGAATAAGAGAAGGGACCGATTGAGAAAGAGAGAGATAGAGAGAAGCACAGAGAGAGAGAGGAAATGAAATAAAGAAAGGAACATTGAGAGAACGATACGTGATGGAAAGTTAGCAAATGTCGAAAGCCATTTGAATCATAAGTTGCTATTTGGAGAAAAGAAAACACGAAATGGTGATGCTTTCCCAAGACGGGGAGTCATTTCTTTCTGAAAGAGAAATTTTTTTCGTTTGATTGTCAAAATGTTCACAAAAATGGAGCATTTGCTAAGCATAAGAGTACTTCTGGACCAGGGGCAATATGATATCTACTTGACGACATTCTTTCCATTGCTCTTCATGCCGGCGTGGACGTGGATTATCGATGAATATTGCAAACAAATAGTTGAAGAAGGAAGTACTCTATATGTTGGCGTGCTGACAGCCATATTTTAATGGATGATAATTGAATTCGCATTTTATAATAAACAAAGGTAATAAGTATGAGCTTCCTTCGTAACCAAAAGAAAAAAAGAAAAACAATCTATGTATGTTGTTTGCAGATAAAAAAGCCAGATGCAAGTGATTCCGATAAAATGAAAACGATAAATAACAGCAACATGATTAAAAGTAGAAAAGGGAAACGAGAGAACAAAAAGTGACGGACGAACAGTCAACTTCCGCTTCACAAATGAAGGCTCGATATTGCCAGCACGACAATAGGAATAGTCACTGGGAAAGTGCCGCAAGTCGCACAGCTCATCGCTGCATCTTCCTCCGCAAGGGTAAACAGGACTACTGCAGTTCTTCTTCCTCTCTCTCTCTCATTCGATCTCTCCCGTCACTCTGTTTCCTCTCTCCATCTCGGTCTCTCTCCTCACTATCTTATCCCTCAATCGCTCTCTTCCTTTCTCTCTCTCCCTTATCTCGTCAACTCTCTCTCTCTCTCTTGCTCTCCAATTCTTTTCTTTCTAGCCCATCTCTTCCCTCTCCCTTCCTCTCTTTGCCACCCGGGTCGGTTGGTCGGTCGGATAACAGAATCGATCTCAACACACACTGGAAGCCCTTCTGTGTTCCCGGGGTCGACTCGTGACAAGAATTGAACGAGAGATGTCGGAATTAAAAGAGAGGGGGAGAGAGAGAGGGAGGAGAGGGAGAGGGAGAGAGAGACGGAGAGAATAATCAGAGAAGTGGGCGACCGCACACAGTGTGAGAGAGAGAGAGAGATAGCGATGCAGATAGATGAAAATCGGGCAATGTCTGCGTTCGTAACGTTCAGCCAATGATTTGTAGCTGTGTCCTCGTTTGCTGTTTCCAGTTCCTAAGCGAAAAGCATTACTACGCAGCTCAAGTCGGGCGAGCTAATTGTAAACGGGATAGTTGTTCTGGTGGACACACAGAATATTATTTTTCGTCACATTAGTATCTCAGAAATTTACATCTATAATTTTCCTGATCCATATTTTCCAAATGGCTAGCAAGACTTTATAAACTAAGAATTCGTAATTTAAAATTAATATTAAAAAAAAAAAATTTAACCTAGCATTCGTACAGCCTTATTCGGAGCCCTGGCAATGTTGTATTTTGGAAGGCAATAAAAAATTTCTCTGATTGATGAGCGCGCTGTGGCCACTGAAAAAAACAACAGAAATGACACTGCCAGGTCCCGGTGGATTTTGTTGATCTCTCTCTCCCTCTTTCTCTCTTACTCTGCGTCTCTCGATCTCTCTCTCTCTCTCCCTCCTTCTCTGTTCCTCTCTCCTTCCCGCATTTTCCTATCTCTTTATTCCATGCAATGTAGAGTGGGCTTTAGATTGAAAGTGCCCGATGAATGTCGGTTTCTGCCCATTCATTGTTGTCCAGACAATAACAGACATTTGAACAGCGCGGTGTTTCTCTCACTCTCACTCTCTCTTAAAGACAATCAGACATTAGAATAGTTCGTCAAAGAGAAGAGTGATTTTTTCTTGACTTTGTCTCTGGATCTCCATAAAAATTGAAAGAAACTTCGGGAAACCTTGGCAACGCGTTGGGGAGAGGAAACTGAATACTGGTCTGAGAGAAAGGGCGAGAGGAGAGAGAGAGAGAGAGAGAGAGAGAGAGAGAAGAGAGAAGAGAGAGGGAAAGGGAGAGAGTCAGTCAGACATGAGTCATCAATGCCTGAGGCCAAGTGCTCATTTCCTCTGATTGTATCATTTCAATGTGTAGTTGCTAGTGACAATGAAGTCACAAGACTGCTTGCACCCCCTCCCCTTGGGGAAAGCTCGAATATACTTAACATGAATGCACTTTGGTTATAACTACAACAAATGTAGAGTAGATTACGGATATGATGGTGGAGAAGGAGAGAACGAAGCACTTGACTATTCGCGCATGAGAAAAAAAAAAGAAAGCTTTCTAGATGCTCACGCGGAACGAAAGAAAATATGCAGTTAAAGTCTAAAGTCTGGAAACCCAAGTAAATAAAGGAACTCATCTAAAAAAAGGAGCATTACTGTTATAGCCTTTCTTTTCCGCGTTCAAAATTGAAAGGTGAAATTAATATAAAGATCATACATGTATATGTACATATCTACAAGGTGAATATAATTCTATAAATACGCATATGTATACACATAGTTACTCGGATGCAGTCGTTGTTAGGGGAAACATCTGTTATCAAGGTTCTCACATTCACGATTAGTCAGAGCTTCAACCTTCAAATTAGTCTGATAAATTGGAGAGAGGGGTTAATGAGAATGGCAAGATAGAACGAGAGAACAAAATAGAGAAAGCAAAAAAGGCAATAAAAACATCGACCGCCAGATGTGAAGGCAATGGCGAAAATTGTAGGAACGAAGAAGTCTGTTGGCCAGCAATCTACGAATTGCGTTTTACGATGAGTCACTGGCATACGTACATATAGAGTTAGAAAAAAAAGCAGCTAAAATGCGGCCAAGCTCCAGAAGCGGCTTGTTCGTAGCAAGTCACAAAATACAATAGTTAATGCCACGAAACAGCTTGGCCATGAAATCAAGAGAACAAGAGACGTTGAAGATAAGCCAAGTAGTAAAAGTTCGATCGCAAGTATTGTTTTACTCCGCACACCGACCTGCGATTGCACGTGCAGATTCATCTGGATTCCTTTTTTTCACCAGCAAAAATAACTTGATGAAATGTGATCAGTCTCTATGAGATGAGGAAAAAGATGAGTTGGCGACTAAAATTGGCTAGCGGAACAAAGAATGAAAGGACATGAAATACCAGAGAAAGGGATATTGTCGAGTGAGAAAAAAAGGAGAGGTGGCCACAAAGAGAGAGTGATGGAGAGAAGAATATGAACAAAATATGCATGAGCAGGACAGACGACTTATTGTTAGGCGGAGAGTGAGAGAATACGAGAGACGGAGGGAGAGAAACGGAGAGCGAAAGGGAGAGAAAGGGCGAGAAAGAGAGGGAAAGAGAAGAGAAGGGAAGAAAGAAGAGAGAGAGAGAGAGAGAGAGAGAGAGAGAGAGAGAGAGACAGACAAATATTCATCGCTGTCCGGTGGCTATCAAAACCGCTTCTCGTGACCATGAGAGAGGCCAGGGTATGATCGGTTGAAGGCTACGCTGAAGAGATGGATGGGAGTGCGCAGAGTGACTGGAGCAGTAGCAATTGAATGGAGAGCATGACCTCGAGGAGGGATAGATAGAATGAGAGAGAGAGAGATAGAGAAGGAAAACAGAGGGAGAGAACGATAGAGAGAGGAAAAGAAGAAACAAGAAGTGTCAAAGAAAGCAGGCCGACTACTTTAGCGAAGAAAAAAAAGTGACGATTATTGAGGAGAAGTGAAGAGGAAGATTTAGCGGTTTTATTGAGTAGATAAAACAGGCGATGCCATTAGTCGAGGAAACTACAAAGTAGCTGTAAGAAGAAAGAATCAGAGAATAAGGAGAAGAAAGAAATAAAGAGCAAAAAAAGAAAGGAGTAGAGAGAAAGAGGTCACATAAAGTCTATCTCAATAGCTTTACTCTGAACTAGCAGCAAACAAGTCGAAACCGGTATGAGGAAGGCTAACAACGAGAAGAAGAAAAAGAGAAGAATTCGATGAAATGCTAGTAAATGCCCGCTCAAGTATGTTTGTGTTCTCGAGGAGAGAGAAGAAAGTCACGCCTTCCACTGAAATGTTATTAACAGGGCAGTAACACAAGACAACTTCGCCCAAAAGTCAATGGGAAAAAAACAAGCTAAAACTTTTCATGCCGTTCTATAATTCGTTAACGATTGGCTTCAATGGTAATTCAATTCAGATTAAATGAAGGAAACACATTTTGCAAGCTGATATTTTATCATTCATAGCGTACAAATGACGCAACGTCCAACGATGGAGAACAATTGTTTACGGTTAATACAGAGGACCATCTTTCAATATATCAAGATACAGCACAAAAGCCATTCTTTTATGAATTCACTGCGTGTTATAAAAACACCGGGTTAGGCAAAGACTAATTTTTCGCAAGGGTATCGGATTGTGCATTTTCTAATTATGAAAATCTTCTTATAATAATGTGATTGTCTTACTATAATCAACGGCAGATCTTTTAATATCAGACTCTCGCAATTTATTTTCAAATCAGAGACCTTTTCACGATCTGTCTAGTACTCACTCTTTATCGCTTTACCTCCATCACTCAAACTGACTTATCCGAAATCCTGATTGTGAGAAAAAAACTTTACTATCTTTATCTTTTTGCTAGGTACGCTGCTGCACAGCGTATGCTCTCTCTTTCTTCTTCTTCTTCTCTCTCTCTCTCTGTCTCTCTCTCTCTCTCTCTCGTTTGATTCAATCTTCTGTGGCATTTCTAAGCGAATCTATTTACCTCTCTTCCTTACTCTTCCCGCATTTATTTCCCTTTCGTCTAATTCTCTTGAATTCTCTTCCTTCCTTTCATAGACTTTGTTCTATTTTTAGCAAGAATGTGAACGACTGCTTTCAGAGTGATTACTCCTGGGAATTCAAAGACAAAAAGGCACGCATGTGTAGCCATTCGATCTACGCCGTCTGCTTTATTTTCGGCATGAATGATATGATAATACATGCGATTTGAACACGGAACAAATTAAAACGAATGATATGCTAACGAAACCAGTTTAAATTATGGCCATCCTGAAAGAATTATGAAAACTTTTCTAGAAAAGTACAACAATAATAATTATGCTCATCATGTATTATAATATAAAATTAAGGAGACACTCGAAGAACCATGAGCAGAATAGAAGGCTGAATTTATGTCGTGAGGAGGACGTGTTTGGCTCGGCCACTGATGGAGTTGTGTTGTCTGCTCGCCCCATTTCCTCGTTCCTCCCTAGCCTCTCTATCGCTTGTCTCTTGCTACCTCTTTCTCTATCTCTTTCTCTCTCAGTCACTCTCTTTTCCTTTCTATCCGCATTTCCAATTACACACTTTCGTTTTCGCTCTTTCCTTATTTTCTACCCTTTCAAAATTTCTCTCTCCCATTCCCATTAACTGCCCCTCCTCCTTGGCAGAATATGTAGGGACGGAGGGGAATGAGAAGGAGAGAGATGGCGAGCGCTAGGAAGGAGAGAGAGAAGGAGAGAGAGAGTGAAGGGATAGAGAGAAAGAGAGAGAGAGAGAGAGAGAGCGAGGTTCACAGTTCTTCCCGATACAACCACCGGAAGTTTCTCAAGCGGTGGGCTCACTCTAGTCAATATTGATAACGTAGAAATATAAATATTACCTGAAAATGAGCGTCGCTCTCTCTATTCTTTCTATTATTGTCTTCTTCCCTATCTGAAAATCTACTCTTCATTCTATTTCGTTCACTGTCCAGAAATCGAAGACCAGAAATCTTCCTTTATATTCTTACAGCATGATATCAAAATAAATTACGAAGATTTCGATCCAACATATTTTATTGTCGAAATAATTTGTACACCAAAGGTTCTCTGATCCCTGCGATTCGATTCAAATCCATTAAAATGAGGCTCATTATGAAACATAAAATGAAGCTCATTATGAAACACCAACTTTGCAAACAAGCAGAGTAATGTTTTAAAAAAAATGAAAGAAACGGGAATTACAAGACGAATACGTGGAAATGAGCTTCCTCAACTGACATATGTACATATGACGCGATTTGCGAGAGTATCAAAATGGCAAGGGACCCGGCAAAATTAAATTTCGCTCAAAAGCTCTTTATAGGTCCTAAGAAATGCTGCGCAGATGCTGAACTCAACAGTTTAAGGACTGGGAAACATTAAAGACCTCGTTGATATCTGAAATACTATGGCTCATTCGAAAGAGAATTTTCAGCTCTACTGAACGAGATAGAAAACCCTTGACAAAATGCCATATAAGATAACCACGTCTCTCCAAAGTCTAGAGGCCACAGCGACTCTAAAATTGAATATTTTAAAATTATTTTTAAACAGAGTTCTAAAGCAATATCTTCTCTATTTATGGTAAAAATTTTATAAATATTGCTTTATTGTGCGTGAATCTGCGACCGCGAATGTGAGGACATCTCGGCATGTCTCTCCGAATTCTCGAATTTTAAATCTGGCACAACTCGCCAAAATGGCGTTTTCAGACTCCCGGACCCATTTCAATCGTTTCGCCGTGTTAAAAAGTACCTATAAAGTCCTTTTGAGGGAAATCTAATTTTGCCGGGTCCCCTGCCATTTTGATACTCTCGCAAAACGCGTCATATATAAATATGAATCATCAGAGTCAGATACTACGAGCCGTCTCTCTCGCTCCTTTCTCTCTCTCTCTCACTCTCTCTCTCTTTCTCTCTCTCCTTTCTCTCTCTCTCTCTCCCTCTCTCTCTCTCTCTCTTACTCTCTTTCTCTCTCTCACCTACATACACACTATTCCCCCTTTTCTCTCTCTCTCTCTCTCTCTCTCTCTCTCTCTCTCTATTTTACCTGCAACAGATCTTTTGATCGCGCTCTTGCACTATTTTGCACAAGATTGCACAATTTCACGACAGCGGAGAGAGACAAGCAAAATGAGAGACGGGGACGACGCAAAGAAATCAACAAGGAGGATGGCAACCTTGTGGCTTAAAAGCTCCTAAAGTGGACGATGTTACCGGGCAACTACGACTGTCCGGTGAGTAAGGAAGATCTTGCAGATTCCATAAGGTACACTTATTAGACTCTCTGCGTTACTAATTTTGCTTTTATTTAAACTTTTTACTTATCTGCTTGAAAAGACCCAAACATTTAACGTTTAAATTTTACTTATTTTATTTTTTAAAGGGTAATTTACTGCTCGAAAAATTCAAAACCTTAATTTCTTGCGTACGTCGATGATGTTTTGTGCATGGACCTATGATCTCGTACCGAGATGTCTGTGTGGACCTTTCAATGACTGAGACGTGCTTGAGACCATTCAAAGACCATTTCATGTTAAAAATTATGAAATTTTTGTGAAAGCGCAGAAAAATTAATTCGTTTGTTCGCAATAATGCCACTTCTTTCAGGTGGTTTTGTTGAGAAAAAAAGCGATGGAATCTCGAATTATGGCCTAATAGGTCGGTCTTCCAGGACAACTGAATTGCGTTTATCAAATCCTTGGATTTTGTTGTTGTATATTTTGTTTCCATATTTTTTAAATAATGTTTTGAATTTTTTGGTTTTTTATTTCAATATTTCTTTCGTACGCGATTTTTTGATGTGCGGTTTTTACATCTAGCCATACAATTTTAACCAAACTTTCCAGTATAGTATTCCATTCTGTATCGCAACCTCTTTTACTATGGTCTTTCTTCCTGTAGCCTTTCTATTACGTTTCTTTCAAATTATGACTGGAAAGAAACCAAATTTGTGTTTGTTATGCATTTTATATTTAGAATATGACTAATGGATGAATGTTTTAGTGGTCGGTGTTTTAATAAAGAATTTATTTAATTTGTATATAAATGTACGCATTGTTCGATATTTTCGACGCATACATAGGCTGCTTAATTTCTAAGGACATGTACTATGTACACGCTTATATACATACATAGGTATGCACATATGTTTGTATATATGTGTATAGGTAATCACGAGAAATTTGCCAATGAATATTTTAATAAAAATTATGCTTATAGTTAGAATTCTTTTTATATACCTCTTCAATTTTTTGATTATATTTCTGTTGAAAGAGGGCGACGTCTCGAAAAAAACTCTTCAATCGCGTCCCCGATTGTCCGGGAAAACAGCGACATTTTAAAAAATTTGCAAGAATATTATTTTTTTATATTTCTTTTCATTTTAACTTTTGTAGCAAGATCGATAGATTTGCATATATGGTATATTTATTCATACTTGTTTAAAAATAGGTTGCATTTTCTCGTTCTCTAACCGGAATAATTCATATGAATTGCATCCTTTCTAGCTGGTCGAAACTTTTCGCTCGCTCTGCTTTCTAGCTTCGTTTTCGTTATCACCATTCTGTCGTCTCTCTCATAACACTACGGTAGAAATACTGATGATTCTTTCTCAAATGAGTCTGTCATTATTATTTTCTTATGTGTTACTTATGAATTTATCGCGGCCTGTCATTGATGTTTGTCACCAGACTCAGTATAATGAATTCAATATGATTGTCCAATTAGACGAATAATTGATACCATATAATTTATATCAATATGCTGGTGCGGTAAACATTTGCATTTCGATTTAATCTTTTATTTTATAAATTTTTTAGCAATAGGATCCGCTTCTGACCATGAGATGGCTTGGAAAGAGGCGTTCAAACGAGTGGAGACAGCGGGTGGCAGTTGTTTAGGTCTCAGTCTTTCCATACTTTTTAGATTTCCACCTCTTTTGCTTGTCGTTTCCTCTTCTCTTTCTCTCTCTCTCTCTCTCTCTCTTCTCTCTCTCTGCCTCTCTCTGTCTGTCTCTGTCTCTCGCTTTCTGATTCCCTTTCTTCCTTCTCCTCCCTATCTCATCTCTCTCTCCTCTATCTCTCTCTCTCTCTCTCTCCTCTCGGCTTCCGATAATTAGTGGCTCTCGGTCACACCTTGTGAATCCATGAATGGCAGAGCCAAAGGCAGGCCCGGCACAACAAAAGAAGTCGAGACCTCACTGTTCATGTGAACCCGCCATTAGTGCCAGTCACACACACACACACCTGCCATCTTATTCTCTTTTAATCTGGTAGTCTCGTTATTACTGTATGCAGCAGGCACGCAATATCAGAACAGTTCTTATTTTACTATTTAGGATCTTGTAGAGTAGAGAGAGAGAGAGAGAGAGAGAGGAGAGAGAGAGGAGAGTGTGAACCAGCAGGCAGCGGATGGAAGACAGTGAACGAACGAGACTGCGATGAATGAGAGAGAGAGAGAAAGAGAGATGATTCAAAAGTGAGAGAGAGAGAGAGATACTAGAGAGACGAAAGGGATGATGAGTGATCATTATCGGTACGGACCAGGAGGTCATTTGAACCCCTCGATGCTCCATATCTCTCCATATTCAACGTATTTTCCGTTCAATGTCTCTCAATCTCTTTATCTTTCTCGTTCACCTTCTATCCCTCTTTACCATGCTTTACTTTCCTCTCCGTTCTTGCTCTCTCTCTCTCTCTCTCTCTCTCTCTCTCTCTTTCATCGTCGTTCTCCTAATTTATTACTTATGATGCCAGAGTGATATCTGCCGAAACGAGCACACCTGCAGAGGACTCAGCGCATCCTTGATTTTATGAGGACCAGGGAAGAGAGAGTGAAAGAGAGTGAGAGACAGCGATAGAGAGGTTAGAGAGACGAGAGTAATTCAGAGACATAGATATCCAGAGATAATAGGACTGAGAGGGGGGGGGGAGGGATTGGGGAGAGAGTACTGAAATATTGTGCGTGAGAAAAATAGTGTATAAGCTAGTTAGGAAGAAAAGGGGACAAAGGAAGAGCGAAAATCGAAATGATTGAGATAATCTGATATTCAAATCTGCCATCTTGTTTATGTATATCCTTAATTATTCAGTAGGATCCTAATTTCACAGTCTTCAGTCTATTATTGTTAATTTGAATTTTTTTTTACAACATTTCGGAATGCAATGCCACTGTAAAAGTGAGAATATTCATGAGAAGGTGGTAATTTTTCCTTAATGAATCGTCAAATTAAATATTTTATTTCAATGTACCGAAAAAAAAACAGCTAGACGACCTAATAATAGCGAATGCCGAATGGAAGGCGGCTAAAAGGAATGGATAATGAGAGCGCCGCTGCTCATAAATGAGATGGGGAGAAAATTCCGCCGCATGAAAAGAGAGCCAAGGAAATGAAAAATGAATGTGAGAACCACCGGCATATGACAGCAGCCATGAAATGGTAGAATATGAACGAGTATAGTAAAAAGAGAAAAGGAACTCATTTTAAGGTTATTTTTAGTATTATTTGTAGACATTAAAATAACAACCTGTCGAATTCTTACAAATCTCCAAAACTTCAGAGGCTCGTAACGGCGCGAGCAGCTCCAAGAGCGCCAGAGAATCTTTCGAACAATTTTCTAATAAGATATTTAAATTTGACCTGGCTCGTACGGCTCAAGAAGCTCGATCCATGTATATCCACCGGCTCCTTGGCGGTACTGTATTATTAGAGCGAAACATGGCCTTATATTAATGTACATATATGCATACATATGTATGTATGCATGTACATCGTTCTCTATCTCTCACTCTCTCTCTCATACTCCTACTTTCTCCCCCTCTCTTCTTTCTTACTCTCTTTCTCCTTTTCTTACCCTCTTGCTCTCTCGTTCCCTCTTTCTCTCTGCTCCTCTCTGTCGGCTATGCTTCAAAAGGATGCCACAGTGCATCGATCACTCGACACTCTAAGAACGACTAATCGGCGCCGGCGGACAGTGGTGACTGATCTTTCCAGATCGCTATCTCTCTCTCTCTCTCTCTCTCTCTCTCTCTCTCTGTATCATCCTTGCCTGGGTTAATCGGTTATATTTTTACTGGTGATATTCTCTTTGACCGTCGCACTCTTTTGTACAGCTTCTCTTTCTCTCGCATCACCTCCATCAAACTCTCGCACTCTCGTCCTCTTTTTCACTCTCCCTCTCTTACCCTTTCCTGCCTCTCATTTTCCCCTCTTCTCTCCGCTCTACCTTGCGCAGCATCTGTTGCGAGAGCCCTCTTACAGAAGGGCACAGGCGGTGACAGCAGGAGCAGGGGGCTCTTTTCGGCACCCACTAATATCTGGATCATATCCCAAATCCACTCCACATCACCATTTTTATTCACATTTTTTTTCGAACAACGCTTCACGTCTACATATTTCGCCATCTTATACTCGCAATGATTTTTTTCCATTGAAATTTTTAAAATTAATTTTGAGTTTTAAAATGAACTGGAAGTTGTCAAAATGATTGATTTGTTATTTTAAAAACCTGCAATTGTCACTCTTATGTATGTTACATGAGTCCCCTCCTCCAAAACATAATAGGACAAGAGTTTGTGCGAGCATCCTGCTCTGATCTTTCCATGATTTGTTTTAAGAAAGCTTGAAGTCTGATAGTGCTTCCTTCGATGGGCGTCGGGCCTTGATATTGACTTAGATGTTGCACCCCTCAGGGTGATGGTCGCGTTTCAAGGCGAATATTTATGCTTCCCTTTGTCGGTCTCATCCTGTCCACAGCAAAGAAGCGTCATCTTTGTCAATTTATTTCATCTTTCTGTCTCCAACACCTCTTCCCCCCTCGTCATTTCTCTTCTCAATGTTTCGCTCGCTCTCTCTCTCTCTCTTTCTCTCTCTCCTTTCGTCAAGCCCAATCTCTGTTCGGCTATCAGCAAGCGATCCCCCGAAGGAGACACAACAAATGTGATCTTGCAAAGCGTTGAAGTGAGCGTGTTGTAAAGGACAGCCGGAATCTTAGTCACTATAACATGAGGAGTAGTAGGATTGTACGAAATATTTTATTTAATTTTTGCGCACAATAACTTAGATTTCACTCGAGGTTAAAATGCTTTAGTACCGACACGGAAATAGCTCTGGATGAATATTCCCTCGACTAATCATCCTCTCTTTCCCTTTCCTTCCTCTCTTCAGTACAACTTGTATTCCACTGCCAATCTCCTTCGCCATTTCCCGCGTATTGAAAACAGCGGCGGCTCTCTTTTCTCTTATGCTCTTCTTTTTCTGCTCTCATCCATCAATCTCCTCAATAATGAGCAGCGCTGCTATGCAAACTGTTTTTTTTTGCTCTTTTTCTTTCTCCACTCTCTACTGTCCTCACTCTCTCGCTCTTCCTCTCTCCCCTGTATCTCTCTTACTCTCTGTCTCTCTCACTCTATCTCTCTTACTCTCTGTCCCTCTCACTCTGTCTCTCATCTGACTTGCTTCTTTTATGGATTTACAACAAGCGAGCGGTAGCGCAATATGCATAAAGAGAGAGCTGCCAAGCACTTTTTGATGAAGCGGCTCTGACCACTCTCAGCCGGCCGACAAACACATGTGAATATGGGAGAATATGAGGCACTATTAATGAGACGATCTAAAGGGAGGGAGAGAGAAGAGAGAGGGAAACGTGGAAAGAATGATAGAGAAAGAGTGGAAGAAAGAGAGATAACAGAGAGGAAGAGAGAGATAGAGAGGGAGAAAGAGAGAGAGAGAGGCAGAGGGAGAGAGAAAGAGAAAGAGAGAGGAAGGATAGAGAGAACATTGCGAGGGCCAGCCGAAAAGTTGCATAGGCGCATCATCTTCTGCCTTCCACTACTCATCCATCATAGGTTATCGGGAGAGGGGGAGAAGGGGGGGAGGGGGGTTAGAAGTAAGAGGGAGATAAAATAAGAGTGTGAATGAGAAAGAGAGAGCAAAGAGAAAGAGAAAGGCAGGGCGGAAAATGAGACAGACAGAGAAACAGATATCCACACGACACATTATCAATGCTCCCTCGGGCGGAAGGGCCCCAGATACATCGACACTTCTTATCCCGGCTATCTCTTTTGTCATCCAGGCATTATCGCTTCTCTCTTTTACTTCTTCATGTCTCTCTCTCTCTCTTTTTCTTCCTCTCTCTATATCTCTTCCTCTCTCTCCCCCCCCCCTCTCTCTATGTATGCTCTGTTTCTTCCATAAGAGTTCAAAAAGTCTCTAGAGACCAAATAGTCCAGAGGCACAGAGAGAGAGAGAGAGAGAGAGAGAGAAAGTGAGAGAGAGTGAATGAGAAAAAGAGAGAGAAAAGAAGAAAAGGAGAGAGGGATAAAGAGTGAGAGAAGGAAAGAGAGAAAGCGAGTGCCCTCGGGGTGCAGTGATATTGGCCTCGGGCCACTTCCGTCGCGAGCTCTCTGACCAGTGCAGCATCGCCTCCTTTTTTGGACACGCAATGTAGATGAGAGAGAGAGAGAGAGAAAGAGAGGAAAGAGAGAGCGAGGGAGAGAGTGAGACAGAAACTAGCAGAGAAATCGGGTGTAAGAAGATAGCAGACATAAAAGGAAAGAGGTGTGAGAGAGAGAGAGAGAAAGAGAGAGAGAGAGAGAATGGACCTGCCCGGATAAACGCGACGCACGCCATCATTGACACTTCACCCAGTGACCAGTGCCTTTATACATTCCTATTTCTCCCAGTCTCTAGCTGTTTAGACCTGGTATTTGCACAGACACCTTCTCTCTCCCCCTTCTCTCTCTCTCGGCCGATTTCTCTGTGTCTCTCTCTTCCTCTTCATCTCTCTGTCTTTCTCTCTTTCTCTCTTTTCCTTTCACTCTCTATCCCACCATGAAAAGCGCGACTCGGAGGTGGACACATGATATTCGTGTGGTGTGCATTCATACGAAACTCAAATAGCATATACATACATATTTGTGTTGTGAATGCGTACAAAACTTACACTCTCTCCACAATTCCCAGCTTTTTGTTGCCACAACGTTTTTCCGAGTGTGGTAGGGGTGGCTGTCTATTTTTCTACATTGATGGTGAGTGATATTTTTCACGCATAGATATGACTGTTCATATGAATTGTAGTACTATATTAATGTGTGTCCGAATTTAAGGACACCTTGACTATATTGATGTGTGAATGCGTTCCACGCCCCACACTCTCGTTCTCTTCAACCGGATGGATTATTTCAAAATTCTCCCAACACATACTGCAATTTCAATCCCTCGGAGAGAAGATGATCGAACAGTCTAAATAGCCTTGAAATTGCTACCCTCAAAGAGCTGAGAGAGAGAGAGAGAAAGAGTGAAAGTGAGAAATGGGACTCAAAAGGGAGAGGGAAAAGTTCGCTCTCTTTCCTAGTTGCCAACTTTCTCTGATTCTCCCAATGATGTCTCTCATTTACATACTCACACAGAGAAGGATGTTACGTGGAGCGTAACATTTGACCTTCACAATAATGTTATTGAAATGCACCGGAACATCTCATGTAGCTCTGGACGTTACATTTAATGCGCATCCCGAAATGTTACGCGCGGCGTAACATGCAGGGTTTAACAAAAATGTTACGTTTGCCCGCGACGGCCACTCATTTGCTCTTAAGCCACACCCCCTTCACATCTTTATGTCCGCTCACTGATAAAATGCAGCTGGAAACACTGGTTTTGAGGCATATTTATTATACTTTTAAGCATATTTATTATACAAAACCTTTTATTACACTAAACAAGTTATACTTAGTAACGTGAGTGTAGCAGAAGCCATTCGCAAGGGCATACATAAATATGCAATTTTTTTTCAGAGAGAGAGTGGTGCGCGAGAGATAGAGATAATTAGAGAGAGAGAGGAAAAGAGTGTTGTATATGTATATTCGATCTCTTTGTAGTGTTCACATCAACAGCGTGAGAGCTGTCCTGGTACATGAAACTGTTATTAGAATGAGAGAGAGACAGAGACAGAGAGACAGAGAGAGAGAGAGAGAGCGAGACCATATTGATTAATAATTGAGCGCAGAAACGACTGTTTGTGAGATTTGTGAGTTTTTGTGTTTCTTTTTCCTGTGAACGCTATAAAGAGACCGAAAGGCCACTCTCTCTATGTCATTAGATTCTACACAGAAAGGCGGTTCTAATGAGGTACCGAGAGATGCGGATAAGTAACGTTGAGCGGTTTGATTACACGCACAAAAGCGAGGGATCCAACTTTTGCCACATGGCCAATTCCTGACGTCACGAACTTATACTTATAAAGAGAAAGAGAGAGAATTGGGAGGCAAAGAGAGAGGGAGAGAGTGTTCTATGCTGTCTCTCCCAAAATTGAACGGGGTACTGTAGGTTTTTATGTAAAATAAAACGCGCAAAACATGTTGGGAAAAAGTTGACCATATGTGGGTTTGAACCCTAACGATAACCCCTCAACGTTGCTTAACTTGCCAGATCGGACGTGATCGCCACTTCGCTCTTTGGAGGCGGCTCTCTCCCTACGCTCGGCGGCCTTTCCGGCCAAACGTAACATTTTTGTGCATGCGCAAATGTAGCGCTCCACGTATCATCCAGGTATATACAAAAAATGTTACGTTTTTTTTCTTAAGAGAAGGCGACGCTCACCCGGGCGAAAACATCACATGTTTTTCTCAGCGTAACATCTCCACGGAACATTTTTCCATAACATTTTTTGTGCATAACATTTTTTTCTGTGTGCTTTTTGTTTATTTTCTTGTTCGGGAAACTTTTATGAGCCCTACAACAACAATTTCCGCCTGAGGCTCTATTTGTTGACTTCGTTTATTGGCAAGAAACGCCGTAATCAAGCCAGTCGCTCCGCAAAATAGAAATATTATTGCTCACTTTATGTAGCCATATATATATATTTTTTAATTCTTGTAAATAATGTTGTTGTGGTGGTTTTAAAATGGACTGAGACTTCCGGTGATGTGTGGATCTTATACACTTCATTCTCATTGTGCTGATAGCTCATTCTTTCTTTTGAAATAAATATATCTTCTTTTAAATGCAACCTTTGATCTCCCGCGCTAAATAATGATCGTTAATTTTCAGGACAATATACGTTGCCGCCTTGAAAAGAGCGTTTCACTGTTTTCTGTCATTCACTCTCTCCTATCCCTCTCTCTCTCGCTTTTGCTCTCTCTCTCTCTCTCTCTCTCTCTCTCTGCCCCATTGCTTCTTTCTCCTTCCACTTCCGCCGTGTGATCTAACAGAGGGAATGCCGCCATGGAGTGGCGTCCTGAATTTGTGACCATTGCTTTCCTTTTTGCCAGCTCAGGCTCTAAATCCTTCTTTCTCTTTCTCTCTATCCCTCTCACGCTCTCCCCTCTTTTCTCTCTCTCTCTCTCATCTCTCTCAACTCTCTCTTCATCTCTCTCTCCTCGATTCGTTGTTCATCGAAAGTCACGAGGTGCTCAATGACCCTTTGTCAGCTTTTCTCCTTCCTCTTTCTTCTGCCGATTAAACTTCTCCTTGCTTTGGACGTGCTTTGAACTGTCTGCTCTCTCTCTAATTTCTTTACTGTTGCATATCAGTCGGCGCCAATACCAACGCTCCGATCGTTGTTTACTTGAACTGACTGGTTAATATGGGAGCTGCCGTCTGAAAACTGCCTGCATTGAAAATTTCCCCTCATTTTAAATTTAAATGAGCTGTCATCGGACACCAAGAAACTCTCTAAAAATTCACTCTTTTTCTCTCTCTCTCTCGCTCTCTCTCGCTCTCTCTCTCTCTCTAACGCTCTCTTTGCCTCCCATGATCCCCCTACTTTCCTATCTTCTGCTTTTATCTCACTTCACGCACTCGACTTTCTGCCATCTGGTCACTTTTCGGGCGTTTTTTTCTTCTGTATTCCTTCTCTTTCTGCCTCTCTCCTCTCTCACTCACCTTATCTCTCTCTCTCTCTCTCTCTCTCTCACCAGTCTCACTCTACTTGCGCGCTCTCTCGCCATCTATCTCTCCATCTCTCTCTTTCTTTCACTGTCTCTCTCCCTCTCTCCCTCACCCGCGCACTCCTGGAAATAGAGTCCAACCGGCTGGCGGCTCAAGTTCGAACACACAGACACTCGTCGCTCACACGTTGCTTAACGAAATGCAAAGGTGTCGAGGGTTTTGGAGAGAGAGAGAGAGAGAGAGAGAGAGAGAGGAGAGTGAGAGAGAGAGAAATACAGAAACTTCGAGATGTAGAGCGAGGGCGGTGAGAGGTCTGATGAAGAAAACATAAGTGAGTGACAAGGAAAGAACGCGGGAAAATTCGTAAAAGAAGTGTGCTTTGGAGGAGACAAACGGAGAATGAGAGAGAGCGCGAGAGAGAAAAAGAAATACTTCAGAAATTTGTACATTGGCTCTTTGACGCCTTGGGCGGGGAACCAGAGAGGGAGAAAGAGAGAAAGGGAAAGAGAGAAGAGAGAGAGAGAGAGAGAGTGCAAGAAAACCAAGGAAAAGACTCATTCCATTAGCAACTCAATCCGATATCGTGCTTTTCAGAAGTTTGTCCCGCTCTTTATGAAATGAATCCCTAACTTTTCTTGTTATGAACTTCTCCTTAAGTGCTCTTGTCAGTTCATTTCTCGTTAGTGTTATATTATCCTGATTTGTCTTATGCCCCTTTGACTTAATATATTCCTAGTCTTTCCCCAACCTTTTCTTCCCTATCGTCATGGATATTGTATCAGAGAGGAACTTCCCGCTGTCAGGAAGTGTCCGGGTGAGAGAAATCTCGCAGGGGATGTTGGGAGTCTGTCCACCCTCTTCTTATCTTCCGACGGTATCTGCGCAGAGAAAGAGAGAGAGAGAGAGAGAGAGAGAGAGAGAGAAAGAGAGAGAAAGAGAGAGAGAAAGAGGTGGATCGAGAGAAAGAGATTAATCTTTCTGGCAACTCGCCTTCTTTCTCGCATAGACTGGCCCTCTCACTCTTCCACTCAATCTAGACACCTTCAGGGGCAATGAATGCTTTTCTTTTGTCGCCAGTCGGTTTTCCTAGATATCTCTGCCTCTTTCTAACGATCTTTCGTTCTCTCTCCTTCTCTGTTCCTCTCTCTCTCTCTCTTCTGCGATATTTTGCAAGATCGCACATGGGACGATCTTGCAAAATATCGCAGAAGAGAGAGAGAGAGAGAGGAATCTGTTGCTTCGGACCGCCGTTCTTATCTGGCCACGCAATCTTTTCTTTCCATCTTTTCAGTCACTTACTCTCTCTCTCTCTCTCTCTCTCTCTCTCTCTTTCTTCTCTTTCAACCAAATAGTCCCTCCGCTATTCTCAGTTTCTTTTCACATTCTTTTTATCCTATCGCTTTCTTTTTATCTTATCTCTCTCTCTCTCTCTCTCTCTTTTTACTCTCTCATAGACCAGCCGATGAAAGAAGGGAGAGGGGAAGATACGCACGTTTTCTCATCTTCTGCCCAGAGCCGCCTCAACATCTTCCAAAATATTCATTCTGCAAAGTTGCACGGCATTTATAAACAGGCGGTTTTCTCTCGCATGCGTCGTATAAGTTTGCTGTCGTAAAACATCTCCCGGCTCTTCAAGACAAATCAAGTCTCCTTCTGTTGCTTGTTTGCCATTATTTGATTTTCTTGCTGGTGTGTCTTTATTAATTTATACAGTTTGTTATTTACACTACATATTTCATCTTTGCATTTCTGCCGATACTTCACGACTCAGCAGGTTTTTTTTAATCGAACACGAGTCACCAAAGCATGCCATTCAAATGCTCTCAACCGCTGGTACCCATAATGGCATCGCTGCTGTATTTGCCCATCAATACACAATTTTGAAAGCCTGTATAAAGTCAAAATATCTTATCATGATCTGGTAAGACTTTCCGTTAGGGCACAACACAGGTTTATCTCTCACTCTTCCTTTCTCTCTTTCTCTATATATTCTCTCTGTCTCTTTTCTCCCCACTCTCTCTCCCTCTCTCTCTCTCTCTCTCGTTCTCTCCTTCTTATTCTCTCTTCGATTCCTCAGCTCCCCCAATATCTCTGACACCTGGCGCCACTCGACCGTTTCTTCAGCAGCACGCTCTCACTCGATCATTCGCCTTCGAATGGTTCCCGCCAGAATAGAACCCCACAGATGTTGTTCCCCTGGCTGTGGCATCCTCTCAGTGCTAATAAAAGAGAGAAAGTGGAAGAATTCGAGATGGAGGTAGTGAAAAAGCGACAGATTGCACAGTGAGAATTAAAATCTTTTTTGAGAGGGATTGGAAAATGGAAAAGTTAAGAAGATTACGATAGCAGAGAGGAAAAAAAATCTGAAAAGGACCACAGAACGGAGAAAATATTTATAATTTATGCGCACTATATTCGTTCATACACATTTGTTTTCTAGTGTCTACTTTGCTTCTAAACTTATCTAATCCCTCTCCTCTTCCACTCGGCCTCTCTGTTGTTTATCTCTCTCGCTCTCTCCACTCTCCGTTTCACTCTTTCTTCATGTTCTCTTTCTCACTTTCTCTCGCTATCCACCTATCGCTCTCTCTCTCTCTCTCTCTCTCTCTCTCTCTCTCGTTCCACCTTCCTCTTCCACGATCCTCCCGTAAAGTAGTGATGGCGTGTGGGTGTTGGTGGATGCTGCGACAAAATTAGCTGGCATTACCGCATGCTCTGATTCACTTCAAAAGGCAATCGAAAGGCATAAAATGCGTATATTTGCTTCTCTTACTCTCACTATATTGCGTGTACAGCATTACTTTCGGCTTGTCGCTCTCTCTCTCTCTCACTCTCTACTTCAACTCTCTCTCTCTCTCTCTCTCTATCTCTCTCTCTCTTTAGACTCTATAGCCGCAGCAGAGCGCCCGGAGCTTCATGAATTTCTAAAATCTCATAGCATTCCACTTACGGCAATCGAGTATCAGTCCCGCTGCTTCTTTTCTCTGCTACCTCTGGCGCTCTCCATTTTGCACTCTATTTTATCATTCTACAATTTCTCTGACCTCCTACCTGTCACTAATAAGCACTCTCTCTTAAATTCTCATTTGCCAGATACCTAATGATTCATGCTCTCTCTCCCACTTCGTCGCAGCCTCCCACTCCTTCTCTATGTCTCTCCAACTCCCTTTCTTTTCTCGCTCTCATTCTTCCTGTCTCACTCCCACTTCAATATTCGTCTCTTCTCCCGGACCGTTAATTACAAGCTTCATCCGAGATTTGACTTGAAGGAAAATTGCCGAAGCAAATTGTTCATCATATGATCTAAATCCATCCTTCCTCAAAAGCCAAATCTAATCTAAATTTTGGCGCAATATTGCTGTTCAAATTTTCCGCCTGCTAGTGTCCCAAGAGAGCGAGAAAAAAAAGACAAAGTTTTGTTGGTGATGATGGAGGGCCGTGTTGCCCTAGGCGGCGAATAAGAAGATGAAGCAGGAATGGAAGGCTGACCGTAACATTCTCTCTCCAACTCTCTTCCTCGTGCTCGCTCTCTTTCTCTCTCTCTCTTCTTCACTCACTCTCTCCCTCCCTCTCTCTCTCTCTCCCTCTCTCCCTCTCTCTCTCTCCGTCTCTCTCATTAGCCATTCCCGTGAGTGCGTGCCATCACAGCCGCTCATTCCTTCTCTGTCCATTCCTCTCTAGGAACATTGCGACACCCTCCTTCCACCGAGATAATGCGATTCGACATCATTCCATCTGCTTGGATGGTCAGCCTCCCACTTCATTCCAGACGACGCTGGGCATAACACCCCCCTCCCTCCCTCCCACTACACCACCCGGTACATCTCTTCCGTATACGCACACGGTTATAGTCATGCACCTACTCGTATGCTGTGGTTTTCAGCTACAATAAAATGACGTCATTTTTCTTACAATTAGAACAAATAATATATACTTCATTAGAAAAACTCAATTAGCATATTAATATTCAAAAAGCATAATAATAATTTTTTTTTAATTCTGGCTAATATTAATTACTGCAAACATCATGAGCGTTCACTTCATTTCTGCTGAATCTGGCAATGAGTGAGTAATGGCTAACCATAATTATGAAGAAAATTATAATATACAAGGCGCTTGCAATTTAAATTTAATAAACAAAACATATACGTTTTCTTAATCATGAGATCTATTTTATCAAAGCGAATATTAAAACTATGCTTTTACTGCCTCGAAACATTTCAGCCACGCTGCTTCGGTCCTTTCATACTTGGCAGCTGCAGTAAACCACATGTGCGCATATGCGGGGGGGATGGGAATGTTAATTAGTTTTGGGTGAAGATCATACAAATGTAATGATTTAAGTCCTATTTGCGTGTGGTAGGAAATATGCCTTGTAAATAAATGATTCCCTTTGCTGCGACTGGTCTTCGCTGATGACTGCATGCTTTTCGGCTGGTTTCTTCTTTTCTCTCTCTCATTGTACTTGAACAGGCGTTCCATCACAATGTGTGTGTGTGGCAGTGATCTGAGAGGAACAATCTAAAGAGAATGGCACCGAGGGATGTGCTTCTGGCATTTTGCTTACCTCTACAGTTGTGAATCTCTGCTTGATGGAATCCTCTCTCTCTCTCTCTCTCCCTCTCTCTCTCTGGCACTCTATATTTCTCTTCTCTCTTCCTTTCTCGCCGTCTCTCTTCTCTCTCTCTCTCTGTAACTCTACCTCTTCTTTCTCGTTCTCTCCTCTCTCTCTCTCCTCTCTCCTCTCTCTCTCCTCTCTCTCTCTCTCCTCTCTCTCCTCTCTCTCTCCTCTATCTCTCTCTCTCTCTCTCTCTCTCTCCCCTCACCCCATCTCATAAGCAGCTTCATCTCCCCATTCGTCGTGCACATTGAGAGGGGCGCCACGGAATGGCTTCTCTTTGTGCCCCTAGGGCGATTCCTCCCTCCATCTTCCTCATTCTCATAGCCATTCCGCATCCTCTTTAGCCCTCCGTCCGGAACCTGGCAACTGCCGCCGTGATTTCGGTGTGCTTCTGCTTTTTGCGTTCCTCACAGTGAGATACATAGTTGAAGGTTGGAAAATTAATTAGACATGTAAGCTGTCAAACACAGTCTGGTTTTCCCTCTTTTTTTCCATTAAATTCTGCTAAAAGTAGAACCTGTGACTGGCACCCACATATGTGTCTACATTGATATGCATATAATTATAATTTGCGTCCTGGTGCCACGGCTTCTAGTTGGTTTAGTTCCATTGTTCACTCTCCTAGTCCTTGACCGATAGATAGAAGAAGTGAAGATAGTACATAATGTATGTACATTAGCAACAGTCACCCCATCTCGCTTTTGCGCACTTTTCGTTTGTCTACTCTATTTCTCTCGCTTTTTCTCGTTCTCTCTCTCTCTCCTTATCTATCTCTCCCTCTTTTCCCATTCTCCCAGTCATCATTAAATTCACAGTTATCGCTTTCTCCAGTTCTCTTTCTCTTTACTTTCTTTACCTCCTTCTCCTTCTCTCCGTGGTCTAATATCCTCTGGAGATATGCATGTACTCGAAGGAGGAGTAAAATGCGATGAGGAGGCATCCTTAGCCACTCACATGGCCAAGCCTCTCTTTCTCTCTCTCTCTCTCTCTCTCTCTCTCTCTCTCTCTTTCTCTTTCACTCTCTTTCTCTTTCTTTCGTTCTTTCGCTCTCTCTCTCTCTTATCCTCCCTGCTCTCTCTCCTTACCTCTCCCTCCGTGTACGGAGAGTGCTTCTACATAGTGAACGAGAGAGAAACGTGAGAGGAGGAGGAGGAGACGCCATACATACTAATAGTCCGAGTGCCATGGCTATTTCTCATTTCTCTTCAGCACTCTCCCTCTTCCCGCTCTTTCTCTCTCTCTCTCTTTCGCTATCTCTTCCCCATTCGTACCCCCTCAAGCCTCTTCCACAATCTCTCTTACTACCTCCTACTACTTCCAGCCACTTTGCCGTTGCATGGCTAATTTAGGCTTAAGGCGACGTTCTCTCCTTCCTGCTCTCTCTCTCTCTCTCTCTCT
>CALZFC010000126.1:505000-550000 GCA_945643635.1 Allodiplogaster sudhausi
AGAGAGAGAGAGAGAGAGAGAGGAGAGATGGAAAGAAATCGAGAGATACATAGATAGAGAGAAGGAAGAGAGTATGGGCAAAGGTGCACACACTCTTCTGACATCAAGAAGCTGCTCTTGTCACCATTCATTCAGCTTCTTCACCCTCTCTATCTCTTTATCCGTTTTCCTCTCTCGCTCTCTAACTCTCTTCTTCTCTCTTTCTCTCTCTCTCTCCTTTTCTTTCTCACTCCTCTCTTGACTTCTGTCCGATGACACAAGATGTTTGTTGTCTCATCAATTACTCGAGATGCTTCAACATGTGTGCCGTAAATTGCCAGCCTTACACTGGTTTGAGAGGGATTCGGGAAAAATGTTAGGCAACATGGGCAGTAATGATGCCCGAAAATAGAAATACAAATTTACAAAAGACACAAAAAATTGGCGATCGGTAAACATATGTAACTGAAGGGAGAACAGAATGAACATTGTCAGCAAATGATAAAAAGGGAAAACTGTTCTATTGTATCTGAAGATCTTGTATCAGAATAAAGATATATAAATGAAAATACTAACGCAAACCCAGGTCAATTATAGTGTGTGGTGTGCTTGCGCTATTTCCTCTCTGGCGAAATCCCGTCAATCAACAAATTATATGGATGCCCGGGTAAGAAATGGTCGTTACTGCCGTATCCATCATGTTCCGCATGTCTGAGGAGTTGTTGTACGTTGGCGGGATTGAGCGAAATGAGAGAGAGAGAGAGAAATGCAGAACGAGATGCAGAGAGAGAAAGAGAGAGAGAGAGCAAAGGGAGAGAGAGAGAAAAGCAGAGAGACAGAATACAGAACACGATTGGAGGGAAGATCAGCCTTGAATGAGATGGATGGGATAAGTGGGACGCCTGCTCACGACTTTCAGATAGCGTGGAGATTTGAGAGAGGGCTAGAGATGAAGAGAGGTGTATAGAAACATGAAGAGGACTGAGGGCCACAAATCAGAAAACAATTTTTAGATATATCTACTATGTATGTATGTATGTATGTATTTATAGTGCGGTGCTACAAGTGCTGCAAGTGTGGAATACAGATAATACTCCTCCACCAATATCATAAGTAGAAAAAAATCATACCACAAAATATTGACAAATGACAATGTTTCGTGTTCATTGCTGACTTGGCAAGCGGTCTGAATTTAGTAAGTACCCTGAACCCGAAATCCTCGGGAAAAGTTCAACATATATAATTTTATAATTACTCCTCTTTTTGCATTTTTTTTCTCTCCAATTCCCCTTCGCTATAATTTTCTTCCCTTTCTCTCCTCGTCGCTCTCATTCTCTCTCTCTCTTCTCTCTCTCACTCTCTCTCCCTCTTTCTTTCTCTCTCTGCCTCTCTCTCTGTCCCGCCCCCAAGTCGCATCTCTCTTCCGCCACCGCCAGCATCCCTCCGCCCCCTTTTGCCTTCCGCACTTCTCGCCGAATGCGACAGCCTCCTTCTCAGCCTCTTTCAATGAGAGCACCTTCGAGACATCATCTAGCCAAGAATGGTATTCGGGGAGAGAGAGAGACAGAGAGACAGAGAGAGAGAGAGAGAGAGAGAGAGAGACAAACTTATGTAGCAAAACTTCTTGTGCTATCTCGAACTCGACCATGTTTGCATACCTTTGCCGCCCCCGGCCTGCTTTCTCCTTTCTCTCTCTCTCTCTCTCTCTCTCTCTCTCTTTCCCTCTCTCTCTTTATCTCTCTCTTTCTATCTCTCCTTCTCTCTCTCTCTCCCACCCCGCATTACTCATTTTGCTTCGTTTTCCCTTCTGTATTTGGCAAGAGGATGGTATATGTTTCTTTAGCGGGCTTATTCTTGATCTGTCCCTCACTCTCTTCCTCTCTCTCTCCCTCTCTATCTCTCTCTCACTCGGCTTGTCCCTATCATCTTCCAGCCCTCTATCCGCCCGGTGCCGCTATGTGTCCCGGGCGGCATCGCCCTCCGTATCATCAAGTGTTTATCGCAAGCATAGCCAAGGACACCCGTTCGGCATCTTTCTCTCTTTCTCTCTCCCCCTCTCACCCCCTCTCGCCCTCTCTCTTTCTCTATCTCTTGGTCTTTCTAGCCTTCTTCCTCTATCACTCCTGGGCGTGCTTCTGCAAAGCAAAGGACAAGACGCGTGTGAGGATGATTTAGTGCATGGCTGCCCCGGGCCGGGTTGGTGTTTTGCGACTCGAGAGAGGAGAGAGAGATAAGAGAGAAGAGAGAAAGAGAGAGAGAAGGTGAAGAGAGAGTGAGAAAGAGAGAGAGAGAGAAGGTGGAGAGAGAGAGTGAGAAAGAGAGAGAGAGAGAGAGAGAGAGGGGAGAGAGATTGCTGATACCACATTCCTCTAATGCATCAGATTGGTGCTTAAGATCTTCCTCTTTCTCACCATCTTTCATTCTCGATTTTATTTTATTTATTTAATCCTTTTTATACTTCTCTACGTGAGTGTTATTTTGCAGGCAAAAAGAATTGTCTTTTCATCATGGCTGCGATATTATGTAAGTTGCAAGCAACTAATGCGCCTTTCCTGGAGGAATGCCTCGTTCTGAAGGCGCTAGAGATTTATGATATCCACATATTTATGGCGTCCTCTTGTTGTGCTTGCCCGAGATGGTCCCGCAACGAAAACTCCCCCAAAGTGCTTATTTCTGTTGTCGGACGGTAGCCAGCTGTGTTCTCAACGCCTCTCTGCGAACCAGGTAATAAGCGATGAGGAGAAGGGAGAGAAAAGAGAGCGAGAGAGAGGGGGACGGAGAGAAAGAGTGAAAGAGAGAAGGAGAGAAAGAGAGAAAGAGAGAGAGAGAGAGAGAGAGAGAGAGAGAGAGACTGAAGCTGAGGACACCGATGCTGCCATTCATAAATCGACACGCCAGATCGGATCGCTTCGCCGAACGGGCGCATATGGTCGAGAGAGCGAACTGTTTGGAGAGAGAGACAGAGAGAGAGAGAGTGAAAAAAATTCTGGGAGTTAATGGATTGTGTTTAGAGAGAGAGAGGGGGAGATAGAGAGTGAGAGAGAGAAAGAGCTAGTTAGAGAAAGAAAGGGAGAGAAGACGCAATTCAGGAAGCCGTCTCACTTCACATCTTTCTCTATTTCTCTCTTTCTCTCTCCCCCCCCCTCTCTCTCCCCCCCCCCCTCTCTATCTCTGTCTCTCTGTCTCTCTCCCTTATTTCCTCTCTCAAACCCTCAAATGACCATCATCACCTTGATTTTCTTGCGCAATAACCCTCCTCAACTGCGCACCTTGGCGCAGAAGCCTTCCTCCCTGTGACCTACCGTTTTCCTGTGAGATCCTATCACTTCTTTCCATCTATTATTCTTTTTAGTAATCGCTTATTAAGAACAATCGTGCTCGCTTGACATTATTCACCGTGATATTAACCCCACGGAGTTTTATTTTCCGCCCTGGAATTTTTTTGTATTTCGCGCCAAATCATAAATTTGAATTAGTGTTTTAATTACTTGTATTCCCTTCAGATCTGATCACCGACGACTTGCACCAAATGCTCGACGAGTGTGTGCAGAAGCTGCCGCCAGACTAGAAGAGATCTTTTCTTTCTCTTCTTCTCTCATCTCTCTCTCTCTCGTCTCTCTCTCTGCATCTCTGGCCGTCTCGTCGATCATCGTCATCTCTCTCAAGATGTCTCCATCATCGATGCTTCTTATCGTGCTCGTCGCTACCGCCGCAGATGCACTCGATCTCCGTGAGTCTTCCTTTCTTTTTGAAATCAAAAAAATTTCCCGCCAAATCCACCATCCGGTTGTTACAGAGAAACAGATGGGAATCCGGATTATGGATTAGGCCTTTTTTTCCTTAGATACATATAGACATAATAATTTGATCGCTGCGATTTTGCATATGCCAAAACATAAATCATATAATCTTTCCGTCGTCTTTATGTTTTTTTTATATATTTTGTTTCAATTTCGGTTAAAGAAAAAGTTTCTTTGCTCATCCACTTCACTCTTGTTTTTAGAATTTCCTTCCCGCTTCCGGATGCTTGCTTTTCTTTACTTGAATTTCCTTTTTTTTGGTAGTCTGGCCCGCATTTTGGATTGGATTCCCGTTCTCTATTTTTATGCTTCTGCTTCTCTTTTATCCACTTTGACTGCTTCTTTCTATGTATATCCCTGATTCTTCTGATTCTCTTTTCTTCTTTCCTTCTTTTCTCCTTTCTCTCTCTCTCTCTCTCTCTCTCTCCCTCTTTCTCTCACTCTCTTTCTCTCTCTCTCTCTCTCTCTCTCTCTCTCTCTCTTTCTCTCTCTCTCTCTCTCTCTCTCTCTCTCTCTTAGCAGCAGTTTTTCCCTGCTGCACAGCTGAGTGTGCGTGAGCAGTGAAGCGTATCTCTTCTGTCGCGTGTGTGGTTTGGCTGGATTTTGCCAGAGGGCGTCCTCGATCTCCGACACTCATTGTCATTTCCGTCGCTTTTCCGGAGCTCGGATGGGATCTCTCTTTCCCTCCCTCTCTCTCTTCTCTCTCTTCTCTGGCTCTCTTCTCACTCTCTCTCTCTCTCGTACTCCCTCTCTCTCTATCTCTACTCACTCTCCATATCCGGCAGAAGCCTCTCTTC
Source organism: Allodiplogaster sudhausi (assembly GCA_945643635.1). NCBI lineage: Eukaryota > Metazoa > Nematoda > Chromadorea > Rhabditida > Diplogasteridae > Allodiplogaster > Allodiplogaster sudhausi. Next base: position 509,577 of record CALZFC010000126.1, read on the forward strand.
ATGATGGAAACGCGCATCCGTCTTTCATACATGCCAATCTCTATTTCCCTCTTGCCTATTTTGCCCCCTGGCTCACAACATGATACTCCCAACGACTAGTAATACTACAGCCATTAGACAGATATTTTGGGTTGCGGAATTGAATTTCAGCTTAGGACGCAATTTACAGGAGTACTGTAACAGTGTGAAGATGTGCCTTTTAGCGCGCTGCTACACCAGTATTCTTTCTCCGGATGTGGCGTTTTTGGAGGCCACTCTCTCTCTCTATCTCTCTTTCTCTATTTCTCTCTCTTCCATGTTATCTCTCCTTCTCTTGCTACCAATCAAGGCAATCAAAGTCCTAGAAATTTGATAGCGTGTGAAAGTGGTCTCTTGTGGGTTTCTCGCTGGGTCTCATTATCGTGGTCGTTAGTTGTAGAGACAGAGGGCGACGTTTCTCCGTCTTTCTTTGTGGCTCTCCACTTTGAACAGTCTGTCTGCAGGCAATAAGGTGGAGGGGCAACATGAGAGAGGAAAGACCTTTGATAGTCTTCACTATCTCTCTCCCCCAATCTCTGACTCTCTCTCTCTCTCTTTCTCTCTTTTCTTTCTTTCATCCCTCTCGATCACAAATTTCTCTCTGTTCTCTGTCTCTGTATCATCTCTTCTCCGTTTGCTGCCTGGCAACAATTGGCAATGGCAGGCAATTTTCGGTTACGATTCGAGTCCTATTCCACGTCGTTCTACGTTAACACCAAAATTGTGCAGACTTGCAGAAAATATTGAGACATAAGTAATCTCGAAGTCCACCGGTCCAGGAGGTTGCTGACTGAGGCTAAAGTACCAAAGATGATGATTTGAATTATGGCAAACAAAGAAAGTCTGTTTTAACGGAATGAACGGCGATTGCCTTTTATGAGCCTTTTCAAAGATGGCGAACCGGCCCCGCTGATCCAGGCTCTTCAAATCGGGCGGGAAGCTGGTGAGAGAGACAGAGAGAGAGAGAGAGAGAGAGAGAGAGAGAGAGAGAGAAAGAGAGAGAGAGAAAGAGAGAAAGAGAGAGAGAAAGAGAGAAAGAGAGAGAGAAAGAGAGAAAGAGAGAAAGAGAGAAAGAGAGAAGAGAAAGAGAGAGAGAAGAAGAGAATGATGAGGATGACGATGGGTCGATCATACGGTGAAGATGATGGCATCTTTTTATGAGGCTCGTCCGGGCACCAAAGGTGGGAAATGCATCGTTTGAGATAAGCGAGAGGTGTGAGGCGAGGGAGAGAGAGAGCAGGAGATATAGTGAGTGAGATAGAGATAGAGAGAGAACGTGAGAGAGAGAAAGAGAGAGAGAGAGAGGGAGGGAGAGAGGGAGATGGAGAGAGTGAGGGCGAGACAAAGATACACCAGGGGATTAGATATTTATGTTCGACTCTCTTCTGTTTATGACTATGATTATGATCGCCCATTACCAGAGATTTTGGTATCTGAAGAGAGAGAGAGAGAGAGAGAGAGATAGAAGCAAAACAATAGCCATGTGTTGCATATGAACGTGAATTGATGATACGAAAGCGAAATGACAGTTGTCTTCAGATGTTAATCAGTAACAGGGATTTTCATTCAAGGCCTTGGACACTTGATGACCTTTTATGATAAGGCGATCATAAATACAAACATACTATGACTCTAAAGACGAGAGGTTATAACAGTTTTTTTCTTACCAAGATTATACTTCTTTTTTTGTTGTTGGATGAAACTTACCATGTGGAGGCTTTCTTTGCAGCTAGGGTAAGGTACGGTGTATGGCATCGAGAATAATATTAGTTTCAGTTGATGCTAATATTATTCTTTTGCTAGCCTCTGCCTGTGACATATCCTGTTTAAGAGAAGAAAGGGGATATGCAAGATCAGTGGGACTTGTCTTCAATCCTCTTGTCTTCTTTTTGTGCTGGTCATGATCACGTTGGCCGGACACTGCTAGGTGTTATTAGCCATACGGGACAAGTGTAAGAGAAAGGGAGAGAGAAGAGAGAGAGGGACAGAGAGAGATAGAGAGAGAGAGAGAGATGGGAAAGCAATTTTCGGCGCAAGATGAGTACCAGAGACTGATTGGGTGTGAGCCAAGAGAGTGCGAGAGAGACCGATTGAGAGTGGCCTCTGACAGTCATTTCTGTCCAGTGTCCCTCTGAATTTTTACCCTCTCCTCTCTTTTATCAATCTCTTTGTCTCTCTCTCTCTCATTCTCCCTCTGTCTCTCCCTCTCACTCACTCTCGCACTCACCCCTTCTTGTGATAATTAGACAACTTTTTGATTGCTACAATTTTAGAAGGGAATCGGCCTAATTTTTTTTCAGCGGAGTTGTTCATTTACCAAAGAAGTGTAGAGAAAAAGATATGTGCGCTAGAGGCTATAAGAAGTGATCGTAGCTTCAAGTTGTCTTTTCCCGCTTCTTGGGCGTGCTGCTAATTCCATTCTGTTTGTCCTTCCGGGAGTATCAGAGGAAGAGAGAAAGAGAGGAAGAGAGAGAGAGAGAGAGAGAGAGGGAGGGAGAGAATGAGATTGTGTAAAAGAATGAACAGAGAAAGATAGAAAAGAAAACAGAGCATACAGATGGAGCTGATGCTCGAGTCGGCTTTGGTTGACCCCGTGGTCGCTGCCTAAGGGTGGAAGCATGCTTTTGTCACTTTAGGAGAGAGGGGCGTGAGAGAGAGATAGGAAGAAAGTGAGAGCGAGAGAGTGACAGGAAGAGAGAGAGAGAGAGAGAGAGAGAGGAAGAGAGAGAGAGAGAAGGTAGTAGAGAAGCAGACAGCTCTACCAGTCGAGAAATGCGGTAGTACAGCTGTTGGCTATCGGCTATTGCATGAGGTCAGAAAAGAGACGGGCGGCCGTCGTGGGCTAATTGCAGTAAATGACATTTGTACCGGGAAAAGCTAGTTTCTTCTGCCAAAACACTTCCAGCTGGTTGTGCCCTTTGGAAAACGCGATTGGCTACTACTTCTTCTGCTTCTTCTTCCTCTTCATACCGTAGTCGTTTTCCGGCCGGGACCAAATGGTCTGAGAGGATATGGCACTGAGCAACTGAATATATGGGTGCAGTCCTTCTTTACAACTTCATCGCATAGAGATATCGGTGGCCCGTCTACATATCTCAATACACACAGACACTCGCGCAGGAAACCAACTGTTTCTTTCTCTTTGTAGCTCTATCTCTCTCTCCCCTTTCTCTCTATCCCCCCTCTCTCTCTTTCTCTCTCTCTCCTTCATCTTCCTGATGGTAAATCATCGCAGCACCTTCCGCGAGGCGCGGAAGTGTCCCCCTGGCGGCTTAGAGCCAAAGTGCCAAAGAGTTGTCTGCTGACAAGAAGATGGAAAGAAGATAAGAATAGCTATAGGGAGAGGGAGAGATGGAGAAAGAGAGGAAGCGAGTGAAAGAGAGAAAAAGAGCAGAGAGAAAGGAGAGAGAGAGAGAAATAAACACTTTTGCGACTGCCGCCTCTGGCAGCGAGATTGTGACCACTGTTCGCTAGCGGATAAGGGGTATTCTGCGCGAGAGAGCAGCGACCGGCGCGAGGGAAGTGGAGAGTGATCGAATGAGTGCAAGGAAGAGAGAGAGAGAAAGAGATAGAGAGAGACTAGGCACGGCTAAAAGTTGCCGAAAGGCCTGCATCCAACTGCTGACTGATACGGGACGAACGATGATGAATGAGGTTCCGGTGGGTGGAAGGGGAGCTGGCTGAGAGGAAGGGAGAGCAATACAGAAGGGGGGGGGGCCTTCATGGATCTCTTTCTGGAATAGTGAAAGGCATCTTTCTTCTCTGGATACCGCCGGAGAGTTTGTAAACTTTCGCCAGATGAGTGCCGATCCATCACTATTCATCATGTCTTTTTTCTCTCCTGGCAAGAAGATCACCAAAGACACTGTGAAAGCGGCGTTTGTTTTGAGAAACTGGATATTACCACATGACATATGTATATACATAAATACTTTGAAGCAATTCTGCTTATTGATAGATTTATTTATCGGGGCGATACAGATGTATCATTTGTGTGGAATAAGTAAGTACATACATATGTATATATCTGTTATATGTACATACATCCATTAGGACGCTATTTATCCATGTAAATAATATGATGCGTACGTAATGGAGGCAATCCATTCAGAGCAACCCTAATACTTTTCTAATTAGGTTGTCCTCAATGCGGTGTCTGCACTTTTTGAATCCTCTCCTCTCACAGCAGGACTCCTTAATATGACCACACAACCATCTCTTCTTGTTCTTGCCTGATGGCGCCTCCCTTTGTCGGGCTACTACTATTACTATACATGCTGGACACTGGCTTTTGTTCGCAGAAAGAGAGAGAGAGAGAGAGAGAACGATAGAGAAAGAGAGAGAGAGAGAGAGAGAGAACGGGAGAGAAAGGGAGAGAGATGCAGAGAAAAAAGAAGCTGGCGACATGTCTCCTCTACTGTCTACGCTGCTACGGCTCACTGCCACCTCGTCGATGACAACCATTTATGAATGTGCAAAAGAGAAAGAAATGACCACGCGGCGCCTAAGTCAGGAATGAAATTATTTCTCTCTGTCTGCCTCTCTCTTTCTCGTTCTATCGCTCTCTCTCTCTCTCTCTTTCATTCTTTCTCTCTCTCGCTCTTTCTCTCGTCTGTCTTTTCTCCCTCTCACTTGGCTCAGCCGCATAGAAATTACAAGATTTTCAATGTAGCGTTCTGATGGCAAGTAATTACTGATGAAAGGAGTTCTCGGTTGTATTCGGCTATACCTTCCAAAAAAAATTAAAATAAATAAGTATTAAAAATAATTAACCCATATTTGACCAACCGGTGGTTTTCAAGGAGAAAAGGAGTAGTTAAACTCAAACAAATTAATATGTAACGATAGTAGGACGATGCACATCTGAAATAAATTGAATTAAGTAGATTGAATATATATATATATATATATATATATATATATATATATATTTAACCGAATGTACTATATACAAAGTATGGTTGAATATATATTCAAAAATAATGTATTGTATTTTTGTGATGTGACGTTTTCTGTGTACATGTGTACATACATACATATTTGGTATGTGAATGGGGGGGGGGGTAAGGGTTAGTGGCACCCGTGCAGGTACACCGGGGAAGGGGAAGAAGAGGATTATACACTGCGAGAGTTCTCTCCGTCTTGCTTGCTCTTGCTTTTGGCGTTTCTTCCGCGCCTATGGTCCATGTGGATTAGCCTGTAGTGGCAGAGTGAGGGAGAGATAAGAAAGAAAGAGAGGGAGAGAAGAGTGGGTGATCAACAGAGAGACTGCAGAGACAGGCCGTGGACTGTGACTCCTTATCCTCTTAGACAGCCGCGTATACTACATACATACAACATACATTTTTGAGGGGAGGAAAGTATAGAGAACGATGGGAAATCCGAAGGGAGACAAAGAGAAAGAAAGAGAGGGAACAGAATGAGGAGAGGGAGAGAGAGAGAGAGAGAGCGAGAGAGAGAAAGAATGAGAGGGAGGAAGCGGCTCTGATGGACAATGCCACGATAAATGGTGAGGGACTTGGCTATCATCTTTCATTTGGGAGCTGCTAGTTTAAGCTGATTATTGTGCTATGGCCTATAAAATATCCACAAGGTCAGCTCGTGTCGCTTACCATTAGGTGAAGGATACGGTAGTTTATTACATCTATATTTTTTGCGCTTGCGATGAATTAAATGGTTGTTATCCGCATTATTAATTTAATAAAGTTCAAAGACCATTTATGGTAACCGGTGATTTCAAGTAAGTGGAAGAGTAAAAATAAGCGCGAGGATGAGAGCAGTTGCAGGATGCCATTGAAACTCTTCTGCAGAATAAAATTATATTTTAAAAAAAAATCAGTATAATTACTCTGAAAGTGTTGGGTGTTCTGTTTATTTGTTGAAAATTGTTTTTTTCTAATCCATTGTTCAGCCTCATTACAGTGAAGATTGTCTTTGCTCTTATTATCTACATATATGTATTCTTTTCTGCGAACGTCCTACCGTTGTAGACCTAATAAGAAGTTGCATCATCAACATGTCACATCTCTGATATGATAGAAGCGAATACTGCTACCCTTTTGATCACACCGCGCATAGTTTGCTTTGTCCTTGCTTATCAAACGGGGGGGGGGGGTTGGATTAGGCTGTTTACTATTAGTGATTTGGTTGATGACTGCATTCCATGTAGAAGGATGATGTTTAGGCCCTGCTCAACTCGAGCTGCAACAATTGATAGTCGCCATTGTCCCGTCTGATGCTACAAATCAAATACTGCTGATTCATACTTGTAACATGACTGGACGTGGGAGTGGCGATCATCGGGCTGGGTTCAGAGGGTTGAATGGAAACGAGTGGGGAATGAATGGGATTTGGTCATCTCTTACTCTCTATTTCTCTCTCTCTCTTTCTCAACTTGTCTCTCTCTCTTTCTCTCTTACTATCTTCTCTCTTTCTCAAATTCTCTCTCTCGAGTCTCTCTTTCTCTGTCTTTCTCCCTCTGATTGTGAGGCTGAAGGGTTGCAAAGAGTGATGAGTCGACACCATGCATGGAAGAGTGATCCACACGGGGCGGCAGTCGCAGTTCAAAGCGGGGCGGGAGTTGTACTCTCTCGTAAAAGGGCAAGTATGAATGCACAAGATGAGAGATTGGAGAGGATAGAGAGAGAGCGAGATAGCGAGAGAGAGAGAGAGAGAGAGAAAGAGAGATCGGGCAGTAACAATGCGACGTGTGTTATTGTAGCGGCCTCGATGATGATTGCGCGACAAGACAGGGGCCGCTTTCACGAGAAAGCGTCAAGTATGGAGGAGAGGCAGAAGGAGAGAGAGAGAGAGAGAGAGAGAGAGAGAGAGAGAAGCAGAGACCGAAGCGGAAAGACAGAGAGAAAGAGAGGGGCTAGCCGAACACATATGGAACATGGCAGATGGCAATGATGACAGCGGAAGAGGAGACATCCTCTCTGGCCTGCCCGTAAGGGATGAAGGAAGAGTGCAAGAGAAGTGCTAGAAATGTGTGCTGATGACAAGTCCCTTAGGCACAATTCTCTTGGGATGTAACTTCATGGTAAACATTCTACAGTAGCCAATGAATATTAAATAATAGCCGAAGAATATTTTGAACTAACATAAGAGGTTTAATTTCAAATTTTAGTTTTAGCTTATTAATTTTCCTCCGGAGCGGTACTGTAAGGAATACAGTGAAGACACAATAAAAGAAAACCGCAAGTGAACCATTCTTGATCCTATGACTCATTATTGATTGGTGCAGACGCGGGAGATCAAAGCGGTAGGGTGAATGGAGAAAATGAAGAAGCATGCACAGGCTCGTGGGTGGGTTCTGGCCATCATGGGAACGAGTCGGGCACCCTTTTCGAGAGGAAAGAGACAGATCCGATTGCAATGCAACATTAGCTGTGAGTACACTCCTGTTTGCTCATAGAAAGAACAGAAAGAACTGGCCATTCAATCGAGAGAGAGAGAAAAGCGAATTTGTTGAATCTTTTTTGTAAAAGAAATTTGATTCGAAAAATAGATGATTAATTTAAAAAATCTCACAAAAATGTCATTTCCCAGCGGCGATCTGGTGGTTTTCATTGTATGTATTGCGGTATAGGGGATAGTTTTCATTTTCAAAATGATGAACTTCTTGTGGAAGCTTATTTCATGTTAATGAATAATCTTATTACAAAACACTTGCAACATATTGACATTGAAAAGTAGATTCTAATTTGTTGACTTCGATTAAAGAAGTATGCGTTTATTCACGGTTACGGTAGCTTTTAATTCCTTGTTTTCTCCTTGAAGGCGAATGCAACCGACCACTTGGAATGGAATCTGGCGCCATCCGGAGCAACCAGCTCAGTGCTTCTTCATCGCATGATGCAGAGTCCACCGGACCACAACATGCCAGGTCAGAGAGAGAGAGAGATAGAGAGAGAGAGAGAGAGAGAGAGAGAGAGAGAGAGAGAGAAAGAGGGCTAGAGAGAAATAGAAATAAGGTGAAAGTTAAGGAGAGTTAAAGAAAGAGAGATGGAGATAGAGATAGAGAGAGTGTCAGAGAGGGATGCAAATAAAGTGATGCCCGATGGCAACAACTGCAGTAAGCCCCTTAGTGTCAGTCGTGTCATTCATCCGTATCGGTGTGTTTGTGCGCTTCGTTAGACGATCAGGATTGGGAGGAGAGAGAGGAAGAGAGAGATAGGGACAGAGTAAGAGAGAAGCAGAGAGCGAAGGTAGAGAGAAGGCAGAGAGAAGGAGAGAGAGAGACAGAAACAATTTATGGCCCGCTCCTCGTCACCAGTCTCCTAATGAGACACACGTAGCAGAATGAAGGAGGATAGGAAAGTGAGTGAGAGAGAGGAGGGGAGAAAGTGTGCATGCCCAGTGAAGAGACGCAGAGAGAGAAGACATGAGACTCTCGTTGATGAGAAGAGCGAAGACTTGGGGCGATTCTGATGAATGCCTTGGAGGAGGTCGACGCATAAATGTCGTCTTTGAGGCGTGAGAATACGAGGGAGAGAGCGAGCAGAGAAACAGACAGATGGAGATAGGGTGAGAGCGAGCTAAAAAGAGAGAGAGAGAGAGAGAGAGATAGAAAGAGATCCTGAAAAGATTTATTACGAGTGCGCCAAGTATCATTTGGTACCTCCTCGTAAATGTTTTGATGGACGGCAAGGTAGCCAAGAGCTCGTTATCGCGTCAGCCAGCCTGGCAAATTTATCTCAGGACACTAATCCTTGGCCTGTCACTTTTACGTGTGCCAGCATCTCATTTCCGACTGCGCTTCGATTTCTCTGATTGTGAGAAAATATGAACATTCCCTTGAACATCTCTGCGAGAACTTGATCAATCGAGAAAATGATTAAAATATCCACGGTGTTCAAAAATAGATATTTCTGCATTCTCCATACGATATGATGTTCGCTTCTAGTGGCCTCTTCTGTCAAAAAAAACACTGTACAAACAGAGTAGTTGTGGGACTTCTAGGCGGTCGAAGGTGAGCAAGAAGAAGTGGAAGTAGAGGCCATCTCTGTGACTGAAAGTAAGATGTGCAAAAGAGCGTGAGAGAATGTAGATATGAACGAATGAAAAAAAAAATTAAAAAGACGTGAGCTTTTTGCTAACTCGGGATAACTAAGGAAGTTTTCCATTGAGAAGAAGATAGTAGAATAGAGAGAGAGAGGGAGAAAGAGAGAGAGAGAGGAAGAGAGGGAGAGAGAGAGAGAGTTCAAGAGCGAGAGATTTGGTGAGAAGGCTAGAGATGCAAAGAAAGGGATATGAAAAAGAGAGCGCGCTGATGGAATGAAAGAAAGGCGCAAATTACTGGCGCATGACCTCCAGATGCCACTGCGCAAAGAGAGAGAAAAAGACTCATGGTCAGAGAGGGCAATCAGAGAGGGAGAGATAGAGAGAGAGAGGAGAGAGAGAGAGAGAGAGGGAGAGAGAGGGAGAGAGAGAGGGAGAGAGAGACAGAGAAAAAGAAGTGAGCGAGAGATGCTAATGAGGTTTCGGCTGGCTCCGCTGGTGCGTGGCTGTCGCTTGGGTATGGCGAAGGTCTGCAAGGACATCTACGGATTGGCCGGGATGTTATATGCAGGGATCTCGGTGATCCCTCCATGGACATCAACAACCATTTAGAGATAACGAGGGATGCAGACCGAACGGGATTAACGCAACCCGGTGATTTTCATGCCATTTAGAGGCTATTTGAAAAGAGGAGCACCGTTGTTGACGTTGAGTTCAGATCCTCAGCCAATTTATTTTCAATTCCAATTTGAAAGGGGTTAAAGACAAAGTGCCCAGGGTATTTATCTTCCTTTTTTACATGAAGATAATGGTTTGAATTAAATAAGCAATGTCCAATATTTGACATAAGACAACAGGGGCCGAATGGAGATTGAGATTTTAAAAAGAAACGTCAAAAAGTTTGGTAATGTTTTCAAGAGATCCCTTTGAAGAGTGCGCACGGAGACGGGCAGCGGTGCGTGGTGTCCAGCTAATCAGATCGGCGCCAATGCCAGCAACGAATGGATTCAGGTTTTTTTTTAAATATTTTATTCATAATTTAATAAAACATGTATTTAACTTTACGAATTAAATAAATATATTTTTTATATTATTATTATTTATGGTTAAAAGTTCAATTAATAAAAAAAAATTTATGCAAATTTTGCTCTATTTCCAGATTTCCTTTCCGCACGAAGTCGTCTTTACCGCCGTCGAAACACAAGGACGCTTCGACGGCGGAAGGTTTCCTTTTCTAAATCTATGTTGGCGGGAGCTTTGAAACATTTTCAAAATAATGTAATTATTTAAGCGGCAAAGAATTCGCCCACTTCTACCGCGTCGAGTACTGGCGAGATGCGATCGGAAGATGGGCGTCCGTTCGACTCGAGAGCGGCTCGGAGGTATGCAGTTTCTTTTATTATTTTAAAACTATTTGTGAGTAAAAGAAATAGCTTAAAGTCACTGAGATTTCTCTCGAAAATGGCCGATCATTGTCCATGTGGTTTTGAATGCCACGTCTCGTTATTTCTAGCAACTCTTAGCTTTTTCAAACGATAAATTCGACATCCGAGGGCTATGTTTACGCTGTTGTTAAATTGCGTAATAATCGGCGGTGTATTCTTTTTGCCTTTGTGCTTTCAAGAGAATTCCGCGATATCCGAGAGATTCATCAGGGTCAACGAGGAGAGAGAGTGAAAAGGATAAACAAGGAGTAAAGCATGCCAAAAGAAAAACATTGTGTAAGGTGATCCAAGATATCATCTACAGATCTGTTCAACGTAAAAAAATCTCTCTAACTTAAAATCCTTGTGTTATAATCATTGCCTTTTTGCCATCTGTTATCTCTGTACTCCATCAAGAGTTCTCAAAAAGGCAGAAGGTCGGAATGCCGTCTCCGATTATGCTCCCACTTGCATGATTTACTCTCTTTTGCTGACGAGGGAGAGGAAAAGGGATTGACGGGTGGATGAGGTCACGGTAGGAGTGGATTAGCAGAGGGATAAGTATTTGGAGAGAGCAGAGAAAGAGAGAGAGAGAGAGAGAGAGAAAGAGAGAGAGAGAGAAAGAAAGAGAAAGAGAGAGATAGAGAGAGAGAGAGAGAGAGAGAGAGAGCAAGAGAAAAGAAACAGAGAGTCAAGGGCCGCCCAAGAGGGTGGTTTGACATCCGAAAAGGGTTTCCGCCGATCGGCGCAGAAAATGAACGCCGAAGCAGGCCAAAGAGGGCTCTGAACTAATGAGGGACTCTGGAGTCAGGGAAGAGTCGCCTAATGCTATGATGAGAGGGCAGAGTCAAGGAGCCGGCGAAGAGCTGTTTTCCCTCTCTCACTCTCCTGTCCCAGCACGCTCTCTCTCTCTTCTGCTGCTTGTCTTTTGCTCTTTCTGTTCTGCCTATTCTATCTGGTATACAATAGTATTTCCTGACTCTCTTGGCATTTCTCTCTCTCTTTCTTTCTTCATCTTCTTTACCATGAACATCTACATAAGTACATCTGAGCGCTGATAGAAAGTGGGGTGAGGAAGCTTGCGATAAAAAGAGCAGCCAAAATAGGAGCATGCATGCATATTAAACAGCATTAGTTTCTTGGCTCTCCACCTTATCGTCGTTGACAAGGGCGCACACTCAAACATAATGAAAGGCTTTCGATGACAACTAAGCTAATTTTTTTTTAATTTCTTTTTCTTTTTAAATATTATTTTATCGATGGATTAATTTTTCGACCATTTCTTCACAAAACAAGTACTTCCAAGGAGTTAGAAAAGGGTCCAAAATGAAAGGCATTAATTATCGATTAATTTATTAATTATCGATGATTTAAATTGTTGATTGATTCTCTGCTCGTTCAGCTCTTCGCTGGCAACCGCGACACGCGCTCTGCGGAGATGGCGGTGATCGGTGGCGGAGTGGTTGCGAGCGGAGTGCGCGTCCGGCCCGTCTCCAACCGCACCATCACCGTCTGCATGCGCATCGAGCTGTACGGATGCGTCTACAAGGGTCAGCGAATGGTTAAAGACGAAGAGAGCTGAAGGGGGGGGGGGATAGATACTTATTTCCACTTTTAGAAGCGTCTATGAATAAAGCTATTAATCACTTACAACAAATTCTTCAACTTGACTTTTTTGGGTCATGTGGTTTTCATGGCTCGCTTCACTATTAGAGATCAACCTGTTGTCTATTAGATATCGTTTTGACTGTCATTTCGCTCGTAAACATAGAAACAAATAAATTAAATGGAATTATAATTTCAAGACGAGCTTCTTTCGTACTCGGCTCCGCAGGGCGCCGAAGCGGATGGCCTTTCTATGAAAGATGAACGCTTCGATGGAGAAAGACGAGTCACCGACGCAGGTGACGTCATCCTCGTCGAGGGTCTCGGTTCGTTTTATTAATATTATTTTTTTAAATTATTATTCTGATTTCTTAATTGTCAATTAATTTTAAATAATTAATAATATCAATAAAATAAGCAGCTTTTTTTTCAAAATTTGCTCTTTTGAAGGAAAGCTCTACGACGGGGTGACGGGCCAAGAGAATTTTGAGCGCCATCCCTCTGCTTGGCTCGGCTGGCGGAGACGAAGCGAGAGTGACCACGAGCGAGGTCTCACTATTTTATATCTCTATTTATTTTATTTATTAATAAAAATATATCGTAAGCACACATGTATTTTATATAAAAAGTCATAATATTTCAGACATGATCACCCTCAACTTCACCTTTGCCTCGCCGCGCAATCTCTCGAGCATCATTCTCTACACCTCAAACATGCTCAAGTACAACGCGCAGGTCAGCTGAATTAAAGAGCAAAATATTATTTTAATGATTATTTCTCACCATGTCACCATGAAAAGATCAGTTATGACAAATGAAGTAGGTAACAATATTAAAATTTAAGTGCTACGTTAAATTTCGCGCCTATTTGCAGATGTTTCCTGAAGCGCTCGTGGAGTTTTCGGTGAACGGTCGCGACTTCTCCCGTCGCACGTTCCACATCCGCTTCGCTGCCGATCCGTACTCGACGGCGCGGTGGGTGCGTCTCGATGTTAGAGAGCGATTCGCCAAGGCCATCATGGTTGGGTATTCTTGGTCTTCTTTTATTTTCTTCCTTAAAATTGCCAAAAACTCAAGCCTGGATTGGTACTTTTTTGCATGTATAGCATATGGGCGACAGAGCATGTGATTTAGAGAGATGCAGCAGAAATAGACCAGAAAATTTAAGTTTATTATTACAGTTATGTTACGTGCTCCTTTATCCCTCTGTTTTGCATTACTGCGTAATAGAAACTGCACACTTTGAGCAATAAAGCATTTCGCCTAAGAGAAACCGCTAGTTTTATGCGCATGCTTTGGTATATACGCGGGTAGCAAGTCTCTCGTCTGTTCAATCTGGGTGTGCTTGTTTAGAAAAAAAAATTGAAAATCTAATCGTTTCTAGCTACATCTGACGCTGCCAAAATTCCCGAATTGGCTGCTGATCTCGGAGGCCAAGTTCGAGTCGGGCAAAGCGGCGTTTCCAGTGCCCGAAGAACCGCCGCTTCCTGACCACATCGAGGTTGACGCATTTCGTATTCTTTTCCCAAGTTGAAAAAGTTCATAGCGTCTTCCTTTATATTAAAACATTGATTTTAAAAAGGAATCGTAATTCTATTCTAGTTCTCATCGGGCGTGCATTATCCATCAATTGTCTACGACATGGACGGCCGGCCCGTGACAGAGTCGCCCGAGTGGGACGGCGGGCATGGTTAAACACTTGTTATTTTTCTATTCCTTTTAAATGCCGTTCATTTGGGCTCTCTTCTAGTGTAGGCCTATCATCGAATTATAGGCGTCCCATGAGAAATAAAGGCGTCCCATCATTGAAAAAAGCGTCTCATTGCCATTGGACGCCTATAATTCGATGAAATGACTACACTAGAATATATCCGTTCATTGCTACATATTAAATTTATGCTACATTCACTTCTTTTGTTGTGACTAGTTTAAAAACTAAAGATTTAGATCATTTCGTATCTCTCCTTGCAGTGCTAATGGCAGCTGGCGTGCTCGCGTTGCTGGGCGCGACCGCCCTGGCCGCTGCGATCTGCTGCCGCCGTGGCGGCGGACGCGTCAAGTCGGCGCCGTCGCCCGTGAGCGCTGGCTCTTCGGCCGCCGCCGTCTGCTATCCCTCCAAGGCCGTCTACCAGGTCATGATGGACGGCGGAACGATCAAGGTTGGAAAATGGGCTAAACTATCATATAAAATTTATATAAAATAAAAACTATTACTTAAAACAGGTATTGAGTAAGACAAGATTTTATTTTTGCGCAAATATGGATATTTTTTTAAGCTATACCGGTGGTTTAATCACGACTTTGTGCAGCTATATATTTTATTGCAACGAATGGAATTTTTGTGTTTTCTGCTTCAATTTTACATACAACCATTAAAACAGCCACACATGAAGTATTAGGAAAGAAATTTGATCAAGAATTTTAATTTCTACGGATATTTATTATTTGGCTCTTTAGCACATCTCGCCGTCGACGTACGAAATGGCCAAGGACAACGCGCAGAACGCGCGACTCGAGCTGGGCGCGTCCACTTTTGGCGCGGCGCCAACTGCTGCTTCAGCTGCGCCCACTTCATCCGATGGCGAGTACTCTTCCGAGTACGCCGACCCAGACGTCAGCTGGTCAGACTATTTCTATTTGCATTTGCGTAAATTCCCTATCGGTGAACCTTTGTAAACATGCATGCTTTGTTAGTAAAAAAAAACTCAAGAAAAGATTGTATTTACGGAGATAGCCACCCTTTTCAACTTCCAATCATTTTCCTTCTGCAGTTGTTCTGATGAATTCTCAACGATGCCCCTGCTGCACTCGCGCGCCTCTCATCACCGATCTGGCGGCTCCTCAGCCGCGGCGGCGGCGACTCTGCCAGCTATCGGCCGACTCAGCTGGGCGCCTGCGCCCGCCGCTCTCACTCACTCCATGCATTACGCGTCCTCGGATCTCTTCGCAACTGCAGCCAAACCACCGCTCTCGCAGCTGCTTCTTCAGGCGGCGCCGTTTGAAAACGCGAACGACCAGGATGAAGACGAGGAGAAGTCAGCTGATGATCAAGATGCGGTTAAAATAAATAAGAAACTTGGTACCACCAATACAACTCAATTTACATACATGACAGCTAAATACAATAAATATGTAGATAACCAAGTAAATTACCCAAAATAAGAAAGTGAAAAAAGAAAAATGAATAAAGAAGTAATATATAATTAATGTTTAAATGGTAATAAATAAATAATTAATAATTAAAGTGTAAATACCCAACCAAACCCAAACAAGTCGCCTTTCTAGTACCCACGAGGCAGTCGCCCCAGGCAGTCTGAGTCCGCTGTCCTCGCGCGCCCGCTACGCCGTCTACGAGCGGCTGTACGCGACGACGCTGCCCGAGATTGCGCGCAGCCAGCTACACTTCATCGAACGAATCGGTCATGGAGAGTTTGGCGAGGTTCGGAAAGAGCGGGAAATTCAAATTGTTTTTTATACTTTTGGCGAACACTTCCGATTCCAAGGTGGTTTTGACACGAACGCTATACATTTGTATCTGCTCTATTCATTCTAGGCTAATACGTAGCTCTTTTTGCTCATACGTTCAATAATTAAAACTCAGTTAATCAGACATTAATCTAGGTGCATCTCTGCCGCCTGGAGAAGCGGCGGGTGGCGGTGAAGATGCTGAACGGGCGGCGACGTGGCGTGGCCGACGCCGCGTCCAGCACCTCGCGCCGTCCTTCCTTCTCGGGCGCCGCTGGAACGCAGCAGCACGGTTCGCGCGCTTTTTCATTATAATTTTCACAAATTCCCGATATTTCAATTACCTTTTCTGATCGTAAGTCAAATTCAACATGCAGCAATTTTGCAATAAAAATGTAAAAAAAAAATAGAATACTTATGTTTGCAGGGATGTCGTCGTTCTCTCCAGAGATGACGTCATCTTCGACATTCCGCGCCTCTCCGCTGCCGCCTTCCTCGGATCAGTCGTCACTGACGTCTGAAGCAGAGCTCGCCTTCGAACGCGAGATGCGCGTTCTTGGCGCGCTTCGGCATCCCAATGTCGTCGAGGTAGCTTTTTCTGTGCTTTTTTTCTATTCTCCACAAATTTTCTCTAAATCCTTTTTATAATTCCATGATACAGTAATATAACATTGACTTGATGAAAAATAAATTATAAGAATTGAATGTGAAAGAAAAAGATATTTATTAATGGGGTAAATATTTATTTTTGGTGCGTTAGTAACAAGTTGGAGTTCTCTCTTCAGGTAATCGGCGTATGCACGCGCGAGCGGCCCCTCGCCTGCGTCATGGAGTTCATGGAGAACGGCGACGTCAAGCGATACATGCAGCGGCATCCGGACATCGAGTCAGCCTTTTCGCGGCTTTTGAGCGCTACAAAGAGCTTAAGAAATATTTTGTTGCTTTCTTTTAAAAATAGGCATCCATATTTGAGTGTAAAATATTTTTTTACCTGACAAATAAATTTTCTTTTTTTTCAGCGCAGCAACGGCGCTGTCGATGTGTACGCAGATCGCAGCAGGCATGAGCTACCTCGAGTCGCAGGGATTCGTGCATCGCGACCTCGCCGCGAGGTTCCCGCCAATTCACGATTTAAATTGATCGTCTTTTATCTCGAAAATTACGAGGTTCCCGCCAATTCACGATTTAAATTTATCTTCTTTTTATCTCGAAAATTAATGTCTTTTTTGCTCGACGGTTTTATTTCTGGATAAGGGAGGAAAGGAGATCATTTATGTGACAGCCTTCGCAGTGTCTATCACCGTAGTCATTCTGTGAATTCCCAATTCCCTCACAATTAGGAATTGCCTGCTGGACGCGGAGTGCGCCGTGAAGATTGGCGACTTTGGCATGGCGCGCTCGCTCTACGCCGACGAGTACTACCAGGTGCAGGGAGGGCCACGCGCCCATCGACTGCCCGTCCGGTGGATGGCGCCCGAGTGTTTGCTGCTGGTCAGAGGGAATATACGTACTTTTATTCTTCTATTAGTTGAAAAATGAAGTCCTCTAAAAACTGCATTTTATATATTCCGCCGACGTACACATATTAAATTTTCAAATTTTCCTTTACCAATTTGTGCATAAATAAAATCGCCTGTTTAGAAAAAAACTTTCCTCCGATTATATAATTAAAATGTAAAAAAAAAATGATTAAAATGATTCCTCCTGATTCAGGGTAAGTTCTCCTCGAAGAGTGACGTCTGGGCCTTTGGCGTGACGGTGTGGGAGCTGCTCGGCCGATGCGCCTCGCTACCGTATTCCGCCTTCTCTCATGAGCAGTGCGTCCAGAATGTCAGAGTCGGCCACGAGACGGGCAGCCTCCAGGTACGGTAGAATTGAGTCAGCATCCTTTCTTTCTCTAACTCTCTCACACTTTCCAGGCCTATCTCTCTCGGCCTCCTCTCTGCTCTCAGTCCCTCTACCGTGATCTTCTCCTCCCGTGCTGGGCTACCTCTGCCTCCGCTCGGCCACCCTTCCAAACGCTCCATCTCTTCCTCCAGTCCATGCAGCATAATGCCATGCGATAGAACATTTTGATCTCTCCCGGATTCCTTTTTTTATTTCGATCAAGTTTCAGACCATTGTCAGAAATTGACAACACTATCCGCAATTTGTTTTCTTGAAAGGCTGGGTTTGAAAAAGTTTTCTTCGAAAACATCCTCGTCCATCTGTGAATTGCAGTTGATGAATAACATTTTTTGTTTTATTTTTTTATATTTCTAATGTCTGGTTCTTGCCAATTCGTCGAAAAGAACCCTTTTTATATGCTGAATATCCGTTCTTAAAGGAACACGAGGAGACCTTTACGAGTCCATATCACTAGAGAGAGATATGAATGCTTTTATAAATATGAATTCAGAAAGCTTCTTGGCACTAATTGTTAGTGGTTCAGCAAAACTAACCTTTTGCTTTTGTTTCTGTTCGTATACTGTACTCCTGTTCTTTCAACCTACTCATATCCTCGACATGACTTCTTTTCATTGGCTTTATATGAAAGTGTATATATTTACCACCAACGTAGCGTCTGTTCATATCTCACATATATGTGTGTAGCTATTTATTATAGGTGTTTCATGACTTGTCATAATAAATAATAATGAACTAGCAAATCGTTGTGTTCAGAAAAAAAATTCAGATAATATGTACAGTAGCGTGCAATAAAAGTGCATATTTTGGTTTTTCATGCATATTTTTCTTCAATGTGTTCATGAAATTTTCAGGATTGCTTCTGTATAGTAACACACTTAAATTGGTAGAATATTGTTTTCATTGATCCACTATTGATCGAGAAAAAAAAATCAATAATTCTAATCACCCGGTTTGCATATTTAGCCGTGCTGGACAAAATGATTAATTTCTTCGATCTTAGGGGTGTTTTTGTCGGTACTTTATTTTCTTTGCATTGAAGAACATCCCAGTGATTACTTTTAGGTCTAGTTCTTATTTAATCTCATGTTGTTACATGCTGGCTGTACTCAGTTCGAGATTCATTCAATCGGCCTTTGATGCAGAAGGCTCAGCAGGATAAAATCAATCATTTACTTCAATGCTTATTGTAATAATGATTTTAATATATTCATAGATATTCGTTTAAGCTATTCAGATAGTTATTTGAGCAGTGGAAATTCCATGCTAACTATAAGAGCACGTTTTGTACACGGCGGTCAGCTTTCGTCAGCAGCCCAGACGTACTTAAAGTGATGCTATGTAGGGGTCCGTGTTTCAAACACGGGTTTGCCTACCTATAATGATAGTTAATAGACTTTTACATATTCGGCAGCCATTTTTTATCCCTGGCTTCATGTGGCTTCAAGAGACAGGAGAACGTTTGATTGTACCCCACATATGGAATAGTGCGGAATTCAACAAGGCAGGAAAATGGAGGCAAAAAAGGTTAAGTTCGAATCGAAATGGCTTTAATCAATGTAGAAAAGTGCTTAGAAATCGCCTAAATACTAAAAAGACAATTTAATGTCGTGATTGATATAGTTACGCCACCTGTCAAATATGGCGTTTTCTCGCTTTTTAGGTGTCTTCAATCGTGCATTGGATTCTTGAAGCCACATGAAGCCAGGGATAAAATAAGGCTGCCGAATATGTAAAAGTCTTTTATCTATCATTTTAGCGTGTGCCGTGTTTGAAACACGGACCCCTACATAGCATCACTTTAAGTACGTATGGGGTGCTGACGAAAGCTGGTGTCCAAAATGTGCTCTTATAGTTAGCATGGAATTTCCACTGCTCAAATAACTACCTGAATAGCTTATACGATTATCTATGAATACATTAAAATAATTATTTCAATATGCATTGAAGTAAATGATTGATTTTATCCTGCTGAGCCTTCTGCATCAAAGGCAGATTAAATGAATCTCGAACTGGGTACAGCCAGCATGTAACAACATAAGATTAAATAAGAACTAGACCTAAAAGTAATCGCTGGGATGTTCTTCAATGCTAAGAAAACAAAAACACCCCTAAGATCGAAGAAATTAATCATTTCACATTGAAGAAAAATATACATGAAAAACCAAAATATGCACTTTTATTGCACGCTACTGTAGGTTAAAAAAAATTAAAAAGAGTGCTGCAGATTGCTGTTACGAAAAAATATTTCTGGAGCGTAGAGCGCAATTGAACTGAAGGCGCAGAGAGAGTCAGAAATAGAGAGAATTTAAAAGTGGAAAAGAGCATAGAAGACTAATATTAATGAGCGAGAGAGTGAAACAATGAAAGGTCGAGATTGAAAGCGAAAAGTCACACATTTTATAACTAAAATATGGACTAAAAAATGTATTATATGAATTTTTTAAAACAAATTCTATTGGCTGACTTTTTTCCTACACAACTTTAATTGCGAATTTGGTTGTGATCTTTGGCATTAAAGAAGCCTCTCAAGTAGCCCGGTGGTTTTCGAACCACTTTGAGGCCATTTAGGCTAACACGAGTTATTGTCGCCGCTCGTTCGATCCTTTAACGTCAAAATTAAAATTTAGAAACATTTATCGCGAATCACCAAATTGACAAAATGTGGATGTCTTTAAAGAATAAACCGGAAAGGAGATGAACATACGAAAAATGATTTAAAAATATTAAAAGAAAAGATTTTAGAAGTCATTTTAAAAGCAAGAAAGGAGAGACTAAGTCGTTATACAATTATGGAATGTCAAAAATGTATGTATGCAACGGAAATGAAACTAAAGAATTGAAAAAGAGATCATTGAAGCAACAAGTGACGGGACAATTCGTTCTTATGATTCATTCTTATGGTTTGGCGTGAAACAGGATTTTGAAGATATGATTAGGTTCAGCAAACATCGTTGAAAAATGAGGTTTCGAATGCTTTTTAAAGAAGTAAGTGTGATGGAGTTCAAGAAAACAAATTATGAATGTCTAGGAATTTAAAAATTCTTTTAAAAAATTTGAAGCTATAAATATTTTGCGCCTTGCAAAAAATAAATGATAGGTTTTTCCGGTTTACGACGGGTCTTTTAGCAATTAGGGCGTAGACGCACCGGTTAGTGCTAGGGACGATGGCCAACCAGAGCGGCTGCAATGGAATCTTCATGTTTATCAACCATATTCCGATGCTTAAAAATATAATTACAAAAAAGTTCATCATTTCGAAAATAATTAATATTTCCAAGCATCTTCATAATCTCGCACGCCTGGTGGATTATTATGGGGAATCTCATTGTAAATCAATTTCTCTATCTTTGATTTTGATGATTTGGTCTAATTTCCAAATTTTGAAAAATATTCATAAAGACCTGGTAATGCTTAAAGTGCGTGGTGATAGCCAGAGAGAGAGACAGGGCAAGCAGTGCAGGCGCAAAGCATTGAAGTAAGTGGTGGTCCTAGGCAAGAACGAAGAATTATTTTTAAGGCTGTTTTATATAAAACTTTATTTTGGCGTCATACTACTATGATATAATTAATGCACAAAAAATTGAATTTCTTTCAAACGAAATTGTACTTTTGTATTTATTTGATTCATTTTTTTATTGACTACTTTATATACATATGTATTATGTATTTTAGTGTTACCATAATCAATCAGACTCTTACGGTTAGTAGTTGAAGTATCTCGGAACGGCGTTCTCGGCACGAGTGCTGGCGGCGGAGACGACACTCTCGCGGCTGTCGGTGGAGATTGCGCTGGAGCCGGCGTCCGAGCCTTTCCTGCTGAGCCGCAGCCGGGCGCCCTCCTCGTCGCCGCCCGCGAGTGGCGCCCGTCGGCCGGCGCCGAAGCGGGCGACGAACCGCCGCCGCATCGCCTCTTCGAGCTCAGCGAGCGCGCGTTCTCCCGGCCCCTCGGGCGTCGCCGAGTGCTCCATGAGACCGACCGTCGTCGCCTCGGGCGTCTCGGAAGAGCGTTCGACGAGTCGGATCGTTTCGGTCGAACCGGGCGTCGTTGAGCTGTGGTCACTACTTTTGCTCGTGAGGTCAGTGCCGTCGAGAATGTCCGCGAAGAATGCCTGACGATCGGTAGAAGAGGACGAGCGGCGGGATGATGAAACGCTTCCTTCGCTTGCGCGAGGCTGAAGTGGTGCGACCGTAACCACGGGTGGTGCGGCGGGTGCTGCCGAAACGTTCGCGGTGATAAGCCGCTTTGGCGCGTACGCCGTGATTTCCGAGTTGGTCGGAGAGCGAATTCCGGTGGGCGGGGCAAAATATCTGGTGGGCTGTGCTTGGCTTGTGGGCGTGGCCTGATTTCGAGCTGCTGCTTCTTCGACGTTATCGTAGAATGAAGATTGCATCAGTGCCTCTTGCGTCATGCTCCTCTGTTGGCCATCGAGGATGAATTGGGATCGACCGATATTTTGCCGTTGAGAAAGTTCTCGTGCCTGTTGCTCGGCAGTGTGCGCGAGGGCGGCAAGTTCGGCGGCCTCGCGCGCGCGCTTCTTTCTCTCGTCGTCATCAGCTAGGGCACGCGCGTACCGCGCCGCATTCGCCGCGGACATTGCTGCGAGGTACGCGTCGTGTGCATCGGACTCGTCGATGTAGCCTGAGGCAGAGCGCGGGAGGTGCGCGGCAGGACCGAGCGAGGAGAGCAGCGACGCAGTGTCATGATGTTCGTGAAGACGTGTCATCGATCCACCGCCGCCGTCATCGCCAGACACGCGACGCGCCGCACGCAACGCGGCCGCGCGCGAGCTCCACTCGCGCTCGATCGCTGCGCGCACCGCCGCAGGCAGCGAGTCAAGATCGACCATGGACGACTCCGAGCCGAGGTCCTCGGCGTGGTGGTGGAACTCTTGTTCCGCAGGGCCATAAGAGAGCTCGGATGGCTCATCGAACAACAGGTCTTCGTCCTCGAGCGCGAGCCTCTTGCTCAGAAAGATGCCCTCGGGTTCGTTGAGAAGTGGAGGGGGTGGCGAAGTCATCGCTGCTTGTGTCATGTGACGTCGCCTTTCCTCGGCATGCCTGACACGGCGGAGCTCATCGTCCGACATGATTGCGTAGTCGTCATCGGCGTCAGAGACAGAGGAATCGGGCGATGATTCGCGCCGCTCGATCTCGTTGACCTGGACACGCTCGGCAAACTTGACCGACTTGTGCGAGGAGGCGTAGGAGATGCGAGATTCCGATTCGGAGACGGATGACTCGCGCCGGCTGTTAACCACAGACGCGGACGCGTCGCGCCGCGCAGTCGCTGCGGAAAGCGACGCCGACACCGCATCATTGTCACCATTCTGGCGCGGTTGTCGAGTCGCAGATGACTGGCTTCTTCTGCCTGAGTCATTGTCAGCATTCTTCGCGTGCTTGTCTTCTTTCTCGCTAGTCGACGAGTCCTTCCGGATTTTGGGTTCCTTGCCAGAATCTGTTTTCCCGAGAATTTCTTCTTTCCCGCTATTTTTGGCTTTCCCGCCAATTTCCTCTTTCTTCTCTACATTTTCCTCACTTTCTTTGGCGGCAGCCGCCTTCTCGAGTCGTTGCTCCTTCGGACTCTGGCTCCGCTTTCTTCTCTCTTTCTCTCTCTTCGCCTCCTCTTTCTTCTCTCGCTCCTCCGCCTTCTTCTTCTCTTTCTCGATCTTCTTCGCCTCTTTCTCCGCCTTCTTCTTCTCCTTTTCCAGTCGCTTGAGCTCCTTCTTATCCAGCGACTGTTCCGCTGTCTGCTCCGTCGAATCTGGCTTGCTCCCGTTGATCAGTTCTTCGAGCTCTTCGACCGTACTCGCTGTGCTCATGTCCGCTTCGGCCGAAGAGGCGCGTTTGGAGCGGCGCACCTTAACTTGCTCTTTTTGCAGCAGCGCTTCCTCTTCGGCGGACAGATTGGCCGGTTTATATCCAGTTCGGCCGTCGGCGTCTCGGTACCACGCGGCGTTGCCGACGAGCGACGTGCTCATCGGGTCGGCTTCTTCATCTGGCGCGTCGCGGTCGTTGCGTGACGCGTCGCGGTCGTTGTCCTCTCGCTCCCGTTCGCGCACCGAAGGCAGCATGCGATTGGCGAGTGCCTGTTTGAGGAGGGCGGACGAGGAAGCGCCAACGCCTCCTGCTGTGCCAGCCGAGCGGTGAACTCGCGGAATCGGCGCGCCTGAAGCGCCGCCGCCCCGACGCCAGTCATACAGAGAGCCTGCAAATGGGCATTACTCAAATGGGCACTACAGCTCAGTATCAGCTTTAAAAAAAGGTTTATTTTTTCTTTCTCCAGGCTAATAGAACAATCAATTCCAAACGATTGTTTATCTACTGCAAGGAAGACAGAGCCAACAATTATTGTGCTTGCATATGTCTATGATTGTGTGCCTCATTTTTAGCATGCAGACATGTATGTATGTACATACATACATCACTTCGTATACTTAAGGTTAGTTTAAGATCAGAGAGGATTCTACTCAATTCGCACAACATACATATATGCGTAAGTAGTGCAGCTCTGTTATCATTGGGAAATAACCGTGTCTTATGTACATATGTACATACATACATACATATGTATATAAATTCGCAAAATTAAATGACCTGTTTGTTTGTTGTACACATCGGCATATCGTGAGGTGGTTAATGCAAGCTTGCAAGAGGTAAGAGAGGCATGCACATGTGATATGTATGTATGTAAGTGGGTGTAATAAATACTTCAAAATTTTTAATTATGAAAGCTGTTGGAAAGGAACGGAAAAACACTGGAACAAATAATAAGTCAGTTGTTATAATTTATTAATTTATAAATTTAATTAAGTAATAAAATAATAAAATGAATACTTGCCTGGATCCAGCTGGCTCGGCGCACTCGACGTGCTTGGCTGGCCGTACGTCGCTTGCACGCCGTACTGCGCTTCTCGCATACTGTAACATTTATTCTTGACCACAAATCTTTGATTCATCACACCTTGGGTCAATATTGGGGTAGGCTTTCCAGGAATACGGTTTTTCATTGAATATATAAAGCAAATGACATATGTAATGACCAGATTATAATAATTTTTAACGAAAGAGCAGGCAAGAACGAAATTAGCAGAGGATTTGGCAGTGCCGTTCACGAAACTGAGAGGAGCCGGCGTTTGAAACAACGGCGACCTGGGGGAGGGAGAGGGAAAGAAAGATAGGGAGAGTTGAGAGAAGGAAAGAAATAGTGAGAAAAGAGAGATAAATAGAGAAAGAGAGATGAGAGTGAGTGAAAGAAAGAAACAAGCAAGAGTCGCCTGGAGGCATCTGCAATTCGAAGACGCCCCCTCGGGGTCGGAGTGGATGAAAGATGAGATGAAAGCAAAAGCGCAAGGGGCACCGTCGTGATCCGGCCTGGGGAGGACCCCTGCCCCCCCCCCCCTCCTCCACTTATTGTTAGGGGGACTTTGTTGGTAGTCAAGGCACATTTAGATGGGACAATGACTTAGTAATAGCCAATGGCGCTCTCTAAGGCGGTGTAATAATTGAACTAAATCTATTTGTATTGTATTTACGACGAATCTGTTATATAAACGTTGTACACAGTGCATGTGCATAATTCAAATTAACTAACTTTAAGGTAGCTCCATTAATTATTTTTTTACGCATTATGTTGAATTCATTAGATGCCAAATTAGCAACAAAAAAGGAAAAAAATCAGTAGTGGAGCGCTCTTGAAGATGACATGGAAACTGGGTTTGGTTTCGCGCTTGGGAGATAACGAAGGAAGAAGCTCTCACATGTCCTCTCTTTCTCTTTTTCTCTCTTTCTCTCTCTCTCTGTGTATTACTGTCTCTCTATTCCACTCCCACTCTGTCTCGCTCTATTTCTGTAACTTTCTCCCCCTCTCTCTTCCTCTCTCTCTCTCTCTCTCTCTCTCTCTCTCTCTCTCTTCCTGTATCTTAACCTCCGGATTTCCCTCTGTCTCTCGCTCTTTCAGTCTCGCTCTCACTCTAATAGAAGAACTACATAGCTTTCTCGTGTTCGACGCTTCCTTGAGAGCATATCCGTAGTCCTCCACTTTCCATCCCTTGAGCAATGGCACCTGTTTCGGCTTGATTTTAGATGCCGAGATGGCGGAAGGGGACAGAAAGAAAGAGAGAAATGGAGAACCGCGAGGGAGAAAAGAAGCAGAAGATAGAAAGAGAGAGAAAGAGAGAGAGCGAGAGAGAGAGAGCTGGGAGGATAAATGGAGGGAAAGCCAGAAGTTTCACACCCCAGACAGCCCTCTCTATTCATACTAAACCCATACTTCAACTTTGTTCTTCTCTCTCACGCAATTATTTATATTGTATCCCCGTTTTTCCCATCTCACATTCTCTTTCTTTACTCTTTCTCTTATCTCCCACTCTCGCGCTCTCTCTCTCTCTCCTTTTCACTCTTTCCCTTCAGTGAGTCAAATCATTCGCATTCCTTTCCTATTTCCGGTCAGTTTTTCTCTCTGACTCTCAAAATATGTTCCTGTTCTCCTCGTGTATCCTGCTGGCAGGGTGATGGTTGTCTCAGAGGAGGTGATGAGGCTAGCGTGATACTCAGCAGGATTACATCATGGCTTTCAGAAGCTCATCTAGAGTTCTCCTTGCCTAATTAGTTCAGTAAAAAGAAAGAGGGTGGTAATAATTCACAGAAGCACCAACTCGATCATGGGCATCAAAGGAAGCGTGAAATGACAGAAATACAAGACTACACTCGACGCACCACTCGAGTTCATCCTTGCTGATGGGGATGTCGACGACGGACGGGCCGTGGCGGACGATGCGCCGCCAGCACATAGCGTGCATCTTGGAAGGAGGCCGATGACGTCACCACTTCTTGGCAAGCAAAGAAAAGAGAGATTGCAATTACGACACGATGATTATTACATTTTAAAATTATGAGAGAGAAAAACTATTTAAGCCGTTCACAACACGACATTTAGCAAACCTGAGAATTACTGTTTAATCACAAGGCAATAACAACTTGTAAAACAAAACACACCACTTGCATAAAGTGCTCTGATCAATTCACAAATGCACAACCACGCAAACGGCGAAAGAAAAAAATGGCGACGCAAAGACGAGAAAGGCAGAGAGAGAGAGAGAGAGAGAGAGAGAGAGAGAGAGAGAAAGAGAGAGACAGCGAGAAAGCGAGAGAGACAGCGAGAAAGCGAGGGAACCATAATGAATGAGAGAGCAAGAGAGAGGAAAGAGAAGAAAGATGCTTGTAAAGAAAAGCAGAATACTCTAGTCTGAGAGGTGGGGATCGGCTTTCTTAGCTGGCCAAGTGCCCGCTTCACAAATACCTTTGAGGGGCTCGTTGAGTATGGGGAAAACAGAGAGATAAGATAACGAAGAAAATAACTGGCGTGAGACAGGACTGAGTTTTAAAATAAACTTAGATTAAAGATTGCTGAGTTAAATAATATTTAAGTTCTTTTAATTAGAATATAAACCCATTCCGCAATTCTCCCGAGGTTTCTCTTTGGCCCGTTCTCGTTCTCTTTTCCTGCAAGAGATCCCATCGGTTATGCATCAGATCATTTTTCACTTTAGGCCCATCGCATACCATATGGTCGGTTAAGAGTCGTTCGCAATTTGCTTTGACTGAAGCTTATATTTCGCAAATATTCATTTTCGCTTTTTACATTCAATAAATTTATCGAGATATCAAAATTAGTTTTTTAATCACATACAAAATTTCAGTACCTTCTCCTATATGAATGTGCACGAAAATATTATGCATGCGCACGGAAATCGGCAGATGTTTGTGGGACATATAATCGAGGAGGGGAATGAGGGGGAGAAATGAGGAGAACGAAGAATGCGAGGTCTTCGAAGGCTAATGGTGAATGAATGGACAGCGCTTACTCAATTTCTCCACATAAGAGGGCTTTTTCATCGTAAATATATCTCCCGTGTCCAATCGAACAAAAGTCATTCGACAATTATATACCGACCAGGCAAATATGAAAACCACCGGAAGGATCTTCCGTAAAACTACATATTTCCCACTATGTGAGGTAAAAAAAATCTTGTAAGTAATTTGCAACGATAATTGTATAAATGAACTAATTAATAACTGATAGAGTAAAACAGCAGGCGATATATAGGAATGTAAAGGAATTGATGAATACGAGAGAGAGAGAGAGAGAGAGAGAGAGATCGATCCGACAGTTGAAGGAAACATCATGCATGACGGAGTGAATGAGAAGATGCAGCTGACTGGAAGTGAGAAAGGGAGAGAGATGAAAGATGGAGAGAGAGGTGAGAGAGGGAGAGAGTGGGAGAGAGAGAAAACGAGAGAGGGATAGAGTGAGAAGGAGGAAGGTTGCAAAAAGTTAGAGAGAAAAACGAAATGTCAAAGATAGCATAACGACACGTGACGGATACTTTATGAATGAGAAGTTAGAGAAAAGGGCAAGTAAAAGATATATAATAGGGCAAAGAAGATCAAGAGGGTAACAGGGAAAGTAGAAGTATTTGCCAGAGAGAGAGAGAGAGAGAGAGAGAGAGAAAGAGAGGAAAAAGCGCAGTGGGCGAGTCATGCGACAAAAACACCTAAAAGACTGGCATTCGTCAAGCAGCATAGCAAATGTTGAGAAACTGATGGAAGAAGAGAGAAGAGAGTGATATAGACAAGGAAAGAGAGAGGTGAGAGAGAAAGAAAGCGAGCTCGAGAGATAGAGAGGCTGACGAGCAGAGAGGAGAGGTCATAGTGATTCGGCATGAGAAAAGACGAACGGAAGGAATTTGTTTTTTTCTTGTTCAAAAGATAAAAAACAGAAAAATGAGAGTGTTAAATTTATGAAACATGCAAGATTAAGGCGTGGCGGCAGACGTTTGTATTGCTAGAAAACAGACTTCAGCTTCGAAATTGAAAATGATTCAGAAGAAGAGTAATCAGTTCTCCACATACTGCAGCTATGCACATCTTTCTCCAACGAAACAAAATTCGAAAGCGAGGTGCAGGAAGGGGCACCAGAAGTAAGCTCTTGGGGCTTTTAGTGACGGAGAAGGAGAAGTAGAAAACGAGCGATGGAGAGAAAGACGAAAGATAAGAAAAGGAGAAAGAAAAAAGTTGTCGCATATCATGTTTGTTTTGTAAGCAGAATGATGTTCAGGCACATTAGACTGATTTATTGCCTTGCTTGATAAGATTAGCCAAGGTCGCAAGGTTGTGTTTACTCAAGCGCTTTGGCCTCTCCGGTAAACTCTTTTACGAAGTAGCAAAAGGTTTAAGCGAGCCCTTTGTCGGACAATTTAATATTTAAGATGTTATAGTAATTGGTATTAAGCTAGGTACATATATCAAAATTATGTAATAAAATAAAATAGAAATAATTCTGTATAATATTTGTAATGCCATCTCATGTGGTTTTCCTAAGCATAAAGCCTTCTTCTCAGCTACATTTTGAGACCGTTGATGAGAAGTCAAAAGGACCTCAGAAATTAATAATTATATTTTTGAGCTTGGTGAGTATGTTACCTATATATTTATTTGTAAAAAAAATATTAAGCGTTTAATTAAGCACCCGATTTTACAAAAAGTGCAAAGAGAAGCGGTCCGACAAGCAGGTGAAAAGGTACGCGAGTGCAAATAAGAAGCCCGGCTATTAGAAATGGCCAATCTTGGAGTGAGGGAGCAGCCGGAGGCGGCAGCACTACAATTCCCGGTGGAATTGCCTGGACAAGCCGTATCATTCGAGTCTAACTAAGCTGCTGCACGAAATGCCTGATTGTGAGGCTCAAAATAGCAATGCTCATACTAACATAAGGTTGTTTAAGAACAATGTTCTGTTAGACCTTCATATATGATTGTTTGAAAAAGAAACATGCATTGAAAAATGAGAGTGTTAAATTTATGAAACATGCAAGATTAAGGCGTGGCGGCAGACGTTTGTATTATAGACATTGAAAGGGAGAATGAGACTAACGAGAAGGAGTCTATGAGTAAGAGTGAACATTGGATAGCCATTGCACTAGGGAACGAAAGAAGAGAGAGAGAG
The DNA here is from genome assembly GCA_945643635.1 of Allodiplogaster sudhausi. NCBI lineage: Eukaryota > Metazoa > Nematoda > Chromadorea > Rhabditida > Diplogasteridae > Allodiplogaster > Allodiplogaster sudhausi. Next base: position 539,001 of record CALZFC010000126.1, read on the forward strand.
AGAGAGAGAGAAAGAGAGAGAAAGAGAGAGAGGTAGACTGAGGGAGAACGAGAAGAGAGTAAGTGATATGTCAGCCGGTGAAGCGTCATTACGACGAGTGCAATAGTCGCTCTTTTATGTCCGACTTAATATTGAGACAAGAGAGATTGAGAGAAAGAAAGAGAAAGACAGATTGAGTTATAAAGAGGAAGGCAGAAATTTCAACGCTGTGTCTTTATTGCACTCATCATATTTGGCAATGGGTGGGATTCTCTGTTTCCTCTTCTATGTATTTCTCGACTTTTCATCTCAAGTCAGTTTTCTCTCACTCTCTAATGCTTCTTCTCACCAAGTTTTCATCCATCTCTGGCATTCAAATATTCCTTCTTCTGGCATTGCAATAGCACCCCCCTTTCTTCTGTTCAGGAGAATTAAAGGATAATTCAAATATAAATTCCTCCCGCCAACCTGGCTGGGAGGGGCGGTCGGCCACTCGTGTGCATGGTGCTCGACGGGGAAGCGATGGACGACGCTGAAGGGTGCGGCGGCGCCCCGTGGCTGTGGCCCCCCGAACACGGCGGCCGGCCCTCCCCGACCATGCCTGCTTTTGGCTCAGCATTACTTGTCAGAACAATCCAAGGATAAATCGATTAATCCATTAATAGATAATTCGATGATTCAGAACGTAAAGCATTTTATTGATAGGATAACGTTTACTGTATCGTTCGCTAGCACAATGGAAATACACTGGAAAATCTTTCTTTTTATCTATAAGTATTTTGAGCCTTTACACTTACTTTTTTTCTTTTTTAACAATGCTACCGCCAAGCAAGCGAATTATGTTGTGAATCAAGTCAGATTTATAACGCGCGATGGAAGGAAAACCACTGGCGAATTCTAGCAATTGCAAATTCTTTGAAAATAGTGGAAAATGTGCTTATAAGTAAAATGAAGCGCTGTTTATCTTCTTTCCCATTTATATGACGCTTGTTCAAATATTTTTGTGTCTTTAACATATTTATTATTAGTGTCGCGGAATTAGCATCCGCTACCGCTGTACTTTGCTCCTTTAGAGCAAGTTGTTGTTCTAGAAGCTTTAATGCATTTCCGTTTGGTAAGAAATGCATTAGATATATCTGTATAATCTTGTCTGCATTCTTCTAAAGGCGAGAGTTGAAGGAATAGATGAGATTTGAGCCATGCAGAGACGGAGCTCTTCTAGCTCCGCCTACGATTCTTATATATTTAAGGAGGCGATAACCCCGCCTCCTTGTGCTTGTTCTACTTGTTCGATTGCTGGTACAGCTGCTTGTATTTGGTCTGCTATCCTGTCTCCAAAGATAAACTCTTCTCGATTCTAATTCTCTGTCTTATTCTCTCTCACAAATCATCCCTCGAGGATACAAGTGGTAAGGGCGAGCGTACGCATACTTTCACAATTAGCAAGCAAACTGTTCTAAACCAAATTTAAAGATTTGATAAAAATGATATCCACATATATATATTTCATGATAGACAATTCTGCTCTTTCTTCGAATGTTTACAGGAAAGGATAAATTCTCTCTCACCTACCTTGAACCCACTCCGGATACTTGTAGAGGCAGCATGAACGAATCTTTTTCGGTAGAGCCGGCGGCTCCTCGCTAAAGCATCGATTTTGATAAGTGATCGTGATTTGCTTCCATACCACAAATTAAGAAGCCAATCTTGAAAGTTAATTCACAATGAAGCATATCAATATGTTACAAAAGATATAGATATCTTTTCGAATTTTTTGCACCACGTGATTTTAGCACCCGCACAGGCATGAAATGGTAATGGTTCTCTCATCAAAACTTTTGCTAATGTTGATCTTCTGTAATCTCTCAGTCTGATTGTCGTGCAAAATTGCAAAGTGTGCTTTATATTACGCTTTGCTGCACATGGTAAAACGAAATCGAAAAACCGAGAAAGATGAGAATAAAAGAGAGAAAGCTTCTTAATTTTGATCTACCACACCGGTATGCGGCAGGGAAATCGATATAGCGCGACCATAATGAAGAATGGCATGAAAAAACTGTTACTTACACACGGATAAAGGACTTGATGACTGGCAAGAGATCTAGAATCAAAGAGTGCACCTTTAACTGCTAACGAAAAGCGCACCTGATTTTCCTCCCCCACTAAGAAATCTATACCCTGAAGGATTTATACATTTTTTCAAACGCATTATTTACCGGAATAATTTCGAAACTACGGCTTACATTTAAAGTAGAATGTGCTTTCACGGCAGCAAATGATGCATTCAAGCCGTGTTTTACCAACACTGTCAAATATCAACAGAGAAATACAATGTAATGTAGCAAAGAAAGTTGCACATACACTCTCGGCAGATCACATTAATATTGTTCAAAGCATTTGTCGGCAGAGAAAACATAAAAAGGAAAGCAGACAATCAGATCAAATCAAATTCCATCAAACTCGCAAATCATCGAAAGTTCAGCATCAAACAAATGGCCTTTCAGGAAAGCCTAGTCAATATTTATGAAATGAATACAAACAGGGCAATTTGAATAGTGTCAATCACTCTGATGCACGCTGCCTACAGAATCATCACCGTCGCTCGGCTGGCGTTCGATCTCGATGGCGGTTACGGTAGTCTCGCGCAGAATACTCGTCCGTATGCCGGATGGTGGCGTACTGTAGGCGGTGGGCGGAGTACTGTAGGTGGAGGGAGGGGTTGCGTAGGAGGAGCTAGTAGAAGAAGACCCGTCGAGGCCGGTAAGCGGCGAAGGCTTCTGGCGCCAGCCGCTGTTGGCCGGTGTAGAAGAGGAAGAGGCGGTTGATGATGGAGCGACGTTTCGTGCGCGGCACTCGTTACCGTATGGCGACACGGTCGGCGCACTACTACTATAGCCTCCTCCTCCGTGATGATGACTACTACCGTAACCCGTAGAAGGAGTAATTTGGTGGGTAGTGCCACCGTAACCACCGCGTGTCAGCTCAAGTGGGTCTTGCTGCTGCCCGGAAGAGGAGGCGGCTGAAGGGGCGGCGTGCTTGCTGCGCTGCTGCTGCTCTGACTGCAAAGAGAAGCAGAAAAGCGTGTGGAAGAGCGCGAGCTGGCAGAGTGCCAAAGCAGTGAGTTCTCTCAGATTCTTTTCATTCTCGAAAATCAAAAGCGATCAATGCCTGGCGCAGAAACATAGATGGAAGCTACGCTTTTAATGGAGCTTTTTCTAGCAATAGGAGTCAAAATTAAGTCAGCATCGTCTTAGCGCCTTTTCATGACTTCATAATTTCGAAATAGAAGATTTACTTGAGAGCCTCCATTAAAAGCACGCTCAACACACTTGAATTAAATCTTTCATCACACTGCACACGAAATTATAATAGAATTCGTGACGACTTTCTTTTCAAGATAATTGTATCTCAAAATAATTTACAGAAAATTATATGCTATGATATCATTGCGCGTTTGATAGACTACTTTTCCTTGCAATTGCCTAGGGAAGAAATTTGAAGAACAAAATAATGAGCGGAAAAGATACGGCGAGAAAAAACCGTTTCTTACACCTTAGGCGCGGAGCGCTGCAAAAAGGCCGAGAGTAAGTCGATCGGGAACGGGAAGATTATGGTCGAGTTCTTCTCCGCACTGCAAGTAACAGTCAGTCATTTGTAATCCCGTAAATAGTTTCATTCATAATACACAACTACTTTTTCACTATTTTTTACCGATTTATTCTAAAAACAATATGTAGCTTTCCAGCTAGCTCCTGAATAAAGATTATAGAGAGGGAGAGAGTAGCTTGAGTAGATTATAATACGGAGCAATTAAATTTATGATTTCGCAAAGTGTGAGGGTGGGCCATTTAATTGTTCTAAATTATTTTAGTATGCATTCTTGTGCCCTTTGTAAAATGTTTCATTGATTTTAAGGGGCACCTGATGCTGTTGAGAGTCTGCAAGTATCGCAGCTGTAGAGCAGACGGCGACTCAGCGATCACCTGAGAACAATTTTTATTTAAATTAATCTGGAAATAAACAGTGCAACTTCTCACAGGTAATTATGGCTATTTAATAAAATTAATTAAAAGCTTATCAATTGTTAATATATGTATTAAACGAAACGAGATACCTCAGCTGCTTCCTTGAGAGCGCGCGATGCCTTCTGCTCACCTTCAGCGACGATTACCTGGCAGAGTCAAAGAATCTTTATTCTTTGTTATGCTTTTATTTCGCTTTCAATTGTTTCTAGATTTAATTTCTGCTTTCTACAGAATTTCATCAGTCGCTTTTTATCCTGAATTAGCGAGTCAAACGGCGGTTTTGTTCATGCATGTTCATATTTGTACATATATTACGCCTGTTCGATTCGACAACCATATTAATTGATCTTTCAGAATGTCTTACTTATAGTTAGAACCTTATTTAATTAAGAAATTTTAAACTGTAAATTTTCGCGCCAACCTTGGCGCGCGCCTCTCGCGCCGCTTCAGCCTCCGCGGCCATTGCTCGCTGCAGCTGCACCGGCAGACGGACGTCCTTGACTTCGACCCTCTCCACCTTCACGCCCCACGGCTCGGTCGCCTCGTCGAGCGTCGACTGTGGATTACAGCAATTTTTTATTATTATTATTATATTTGTTTAATTTTGTCTCCAAAATAAAAATATTGCATGTCTACGAAAGATATGTACACACCTGCATTTGATGTGAGATAGCTTCGCGGTCCGAAAGCATTTCGGCCAGTGTTTTGGTGCCTTAATTCGTGGAGAATAGGATGTGCACAATTTTATATTCTATGTGAAATAGTATGAATCTACACATTCATTTAAATATTTATTAGAAGAAGAAAAAAATCGTAGCTACCGAGAATATTTCTAAGTGTGGTCTGCGCGAGAAGCTTCGTTGACCTCGCGGCGTCCTCGACATTTGTGACCGAGATCGTGGCGTTCGAGATGCGGAAGTAAACGACGGCGTCCACGGCCACCGTCACCGAGTCTTTCGACAGGATCTGCGCGGCGAGACCAATCATCCATTTCAAATTGATCGCGAAATTTCATCATTTTATCCATAAATGTAGTATTTGAGGTAGTTTGCAATAATATTTCTTTAGTTGAATGTCTTCTTCTCTTCACTCTATTCCCCTTCTGGTTTTTTTACTTTGCTCTAAGCCCATCCAGGTCGTCTTGCAGTTCTTTCCGCCCTTCAACAAAGAAAGGCTAGCAGAGTCAGAAGTGGCAAGAAGCCTAATCCTCCCCCACTCTCTTAGCCTCTCAAGACTGCAGCATACTGACCTAGGAAACGGCGTATAAGGTATGTACATACACTTGAGAACGAAAAGGGCACAAGAATTATGAAAATAGCAGGAAAAAGAGAAGACAATATGAGCGAATTTTGACGCTTGGTAAATATACATACTAGCAGCAGGCAATGTTGGAGATCAAACAATTTGAGCGCAACGTTGTACCCTGGGGCAGTGCTTTAGCATTCCCGGTGCTGCAAGAAAGATATTGTATTTACCTCTTGCGGCGGCACTTCAAAGGAAAGCACGCGAAGATCGACCTTGCGGTAAGTGTCGATGCAAGGGACGATGAAGAAGATTCCTGGTAGAAGAACATACTGGCTAACTTTACGTTAGAAACTTCAAAGAATATCATGCGAAAGGAAGCAAAGGAATATTGAGGTCAAATCTATAAATGTGCAAGCGCGACAGTCAAAATCACCTGGTCCCTTGGCGCCGCCTGGCATGAGACGACCAAGTCGGAAGATGACTGCTCTCTCATACTCTTGCACTACCTAATTGCAAGAAAGATCTTAAATATTGTTCTCATTATTTTTAACTAATTAGATAAAAAAATTTCAGTTAATTAAACAAATTATTAGCGTGAGAAATATTATTAAATACAAAGAATTCCAACATAAATGACATAAAAATCCAATGTTTTCGAAATGAAAAGAAATGATATTCATGATTTAAATATACAAATCTGCCTTAAATAGCCAACCTTGATGCACATGCACGCCGAGATTGGCAGAGTGAAGAAGATGAGAATGTACGAGAGAATCGTAAGGATCCATCCACAGATGCCGAACTCGTTCTGGATATTGGCTGGAAGAAGAAGAGAGGCAATCACTCCTATTTTAACATTTTTATTTCTTTTTTTCATTGCCTTAATTTGATTTATACCTTTTTTTCAAATAAATTCTATTATAACATTAAATTGATATTAATTACCTTGATTTTATGTTCACCAAGCAACATTCTACGAAACGTTCTTGCAGTAAACAGAGCAAAAACAATTGCAATTTGCAATTAAGTACAACAACCACCGTTGCCAGTCTAACCGCTTGCGAGTTATAATAAACACAATATCGATTATAAACCTTTTCTTGATATCTTAAAAGATAATTTTCTGGCATTCCGCCAGCTGGCACCGTGCCAAGAGTGGCCTTACAGGTCGGCGAGAGCTGCTTCGACTTGCGCGTGAAGATGGGCGCATGCTTGGCGGCGATCATGGCCCGAGGGGATCTTTACTCTGCTTCTCTGCGTCTCTCTGGTTTCTCTGCTCTCTCACTCTCTCTTCATGACGAGAGACATTCTAGGTGACGAAGGTGATTGATAGAGAGAGAGAACACGCAGAGAGGGAGAGGAGGGAGAGAGAAAGAACACAGAGAAGATCAATAAATACATATGTTAAGTAAATGCACATACATATACATATATGTAAATGTTTCTTATAAGATAACATTTGGTAAATATTTATCTATAGAAAGTGGCTCATCTGTCGATGTTAGCTTGAACTGGAAGTGATAGAAAGTAGAGATAACAGCATATTCATGAAGAAAGCCGCGCACTGGGGGATGCTGTTATTGCGCACGGATTTGTCCAACTTCTTGTCTCTTTCATCTCGCTCTCTTCTCTTCAATCCTGACGCTTGTTTTTGTTCAGCCCCAACGGCAGCATCAACTTGACAAAGTGTCGATGGAGACGGAGTGCTCGGATGGAACAAAACTACATAAATCTATGATGCGGGGGCTCTCTCTCTCTCTCTATTATCACAGAGAAGATAGATGAGAAGAAAACAACATCGGCGTTTTCGTAAATGAGAAGAAAACAACATCGGCGTTTTCGTGGAAGAAGAAGCTAAGGGATGCGAAAGGTCTACTTATGGAAAGGAGGAAACAGTGAAGGCTCGAGAGGAGAAGGGGGAGGCGGCATTGTTAGGCAGAAGGAGAAGGTGGTGCTTCTTAGACCTCTTCTAACAATAGCGAGACAGAGAGAAAAGAAAGAAGAGGAGAAAGAACGAGACGAAGAGAAAGAGAGAGAGAAAGAAAGGCAGAGAATGAGAGAGAAGCAGAGAAAGAGAGAACCCAGAGGGCCTTCCATCCAACTCATCACGCTCCATCGGTCCCTGATACGCCCTTTTTATAACGTGCGAGGGCATCATTCATTTCCGCTCATTCGCCTAAGGGAGTCCTTCTTGCTCTGTCTGAACCTTTATCTGTCTCTCTCTCTCTCTCTCTTTCTCTCTCTCTCTTTCTCTCTCTCTCTCGCTCGCCCTCCCTTTCCTTTCTTTCGTAATATACTCCGCTTTCATAATTTTTTTACTGACTCTACCATATTCTCTCACCTTTCTTCTCCATCATACATTCTCGAACGGATGCATTTCCCTCTCTTCCTCTCTCTCTCTCCCTCTTTCTCTCTCGATCTATCTCAGTTTCTCTATCTCCCTCCTCTCTCTGTTTCTATTTAACTCTCTCTCTCCTCCTCTCCTCTCTCTCTCTTTCTCTCATCTCTAATAAAAAATCATCCTCATCTCATTTTGGACGCTTTCTAGTCGGCCAAACAGTGGTCTTATGAGCGAAAAAAATATAATAAGAGGCAGGCGGATATGGAAGGATACGAAATGGCGATAGTCGATGGTATTTTAATTACGCTTGAGAACTAGAGAATACCACACATAGAGTAAAGGCTTTCGCGTACTCTGATCATGGTTATTTAAAAAAAGAACAAAATGCAGACTGGTATATAATGATGTCAGTTGGTTCCTTCGAATGTCCAATTTGCGCTATTGTTGCGGCGTAGCAAACACGCCAAGAATAGGGTGCGAAAAAGAAAGGGCAAGGAAGCTACATACTTCGGCCAGTTCCTCTACTAGAATACCCTCTCTTATCTTGGCTTCTAGGCCTTCATGAACTCACTCCACAAGGATATCTACAACGTATCTCTCTTGGTCTCCCTCTTCCTTTATGTCTCCCTCTTACTTCCTTTTCTTTCCTTCTTACTTCCTCTCTATCACTCTCTCTACTACTTTGACTCTCTCTCTCTCTTTCTCTCTCTCTCTCCTCCCTCTCCATTTCTCTAACCACCCTCCCTTGTTTGACTGGCAGAAATCAAGATGACAGCAGGACGCGCTAATCACGATGCTCACGAGCTCAGATTGATGTTCCGGCCTGGGGGGGATCTCTAGCCCTTCTCTCTCACTTCTTCTCATTTCTCCACGCTCCCTCTCTCTCTCTCTCTCTGCTCCTCCTCCCTCCCTCTCTCTCTCTCTCTCTCTCTCTCTCTCTCTTCCACCCTCCCTCCCCCTCGTCCACCTGCCATTTCCCAACGCGCCCCTCCATCAATCAGTCTTCCTCTCATGCCCTGCTATTTATGTTGACGCAAGAATGTCGTCGATCTATTGCGTCCGATGAGGAAGTGTCGTTCATTTATCATGTCTTAGACACTCTCCCGGCTGTCTTTCTCTTTGAATTTTCTCTGTCTCTCTCCCAACACTATTTCTCTCCTCTCTCTATCTATCTATCTCTGTCTCTGTCTCTCTCTCTCTCTCTCTCTGTTCCTCGCGCACGCTTGCTCCCCGCGAGATGCTCCCCCTAAACGGATTTGGGCAGGATGGCAGGCGATGCACGCCTTGGTTTGTGTCGTTGAACACGAAAAGCCTAACAAGGCAGACAGAGTGAGTGAGAGAGAAAGGGAGAACGAGTGAGAGAGGGAGAAAAGAGAGAAAAAGAGAAAGAGAGCGCATGAGGTAGCAAGAGAAAGATGGAACGATGGTGGGTGTAGAGGAACAGAGAGCAGAATTGCAAAATGCGCAATCAAAGAATAACAAAGAAAGTGAGAAAAATTAATTAAACTCCAATTTATGTAAATGACCGCTTATTTCTTCATTCATGAAGGAAGGAACAGCAAACTAGAATAAAGGGAACATTCTTTTCATGAAGTGCAAGAGAAAGTAAAGGAGTGGCGAAAAATAAATTTATTAGATGATATTGAAAAATCCGCTAGTGTCGCCTGGTCTTTCAAGAAGTTGAGAAGATTTTCAGTAAGGCAAAAATTTTTTCCGGAACCTCTGTTTCTTGCTATCACCAACAAGCCATAAAATTTAGATATAAAAATTGTTTAAGTGACAAAAAATCGACTACAGAATGTTAACAATTGCCAAGGCTGCGAGAAGATGAGAGAGTGAAAAAAAGAAGAAGTAGAAGAAGGAACTGAGGTGTTCAAAGGAAGATAAGAAAAAAGATAAAGGGAAAGAGAGAAAGAGAGAGAGAGAGAGAGAGAGAGAGAGAGAGAGAAAGAGGGAAAGAGAAAGAGAGAGAAATTGAGAGAGAGAGAGAGAAAGAGAGAGAGAGAAGAGAGAGAGATGGAGCGACGAGAAAAAATCAGGTTGGAAATGAGAAAGACTATGAAGAGAGTGAGAGAGCAAAAGATTTTTGTGATCAATTGAGATTTGCGTGCATATTTGCCCATGAAGTAGGAGTCCACGTCTTTCTCCCGAATGTATTCCTTGGCTGCGTTGGCGCTGACTTTTGATGAATCGAACGCATCCGGTCTCTATCTCCCCTCTTACTCTCTCACACTATGGTTCTCTCTTTCTCTCTCTCTCTCTCTCTCTCTCTCTCTTATTCTCTTCCTCCTGTAAATCTTGTTCGCTTCATTACTCCTTATCTTTTGGTTCCCAAGAATGCAATGTAGTTTTTTGTTGCTTTTTTTTGTTCCACAAAAATTGCTGATAACTGAGAACTGTGGATGTTAACGTCGAAGTCTGGTGACGCATGCATAAAATGTCAACTTATTCGCTATCAAATTCCCCATCTCTCTCTCTGTTATTCGTCTAGAGTGTAATTACTGCTCTATCAATGGAAAAGGGAGGCGACAGAATGGAAGATGTGCACTTTTCGCTGTCCTCTGCATGCATAATTTCTACTTTTTTTGGGGCAAGAGAGAAACATTAGAAATTCATGGAAGAAGCGAGGAAGAAGAAGATAAGAAGATGGCCCTGCGTCTAACAATAAATGTCGCCTTCTTCGACAAAGTCTAAAAAGAAGATCTAACGGACACAATGAGCATTAAAATGGATTAGAAATTAGAAAAGTCGTAATAATACAAAATATTATTGGATTCAGTAATGGCGACCGCAATTTAAAAAAAAGGAACATGAGAGAGAGGATGAGATGGAGATAGAGAGACAGAGCTAAGAAAAAGTTATAAGAGACGGAACGCTAATGAAGCAGAAAAATAAACGCCTGACAAGCGCATTGAACGAATGAAGTCGGGAGGTTCAGAATGGGTAAAGTGAATTCTATGTGCATATGCACATCAAAACAGAAGTAGAGAGAGCCAGAGAGAGAAAGAGAGAGTAACGGGAAAAAAAGATAAAAAGAGAGAGAGACTGCGATTCGCCAGAAGACGACGAAAAAAAAAAGAAAAATTCTAATGAAATGCGCGCGAAGGGCGAGCAGTTTTATTGAAAGAAAAGTGTCTCGGGATGGAATAGAAGCAGAAGAAGAAGAAGCTCCATCTGGCCCACTACGAAAAGTGACTGGCAAGACTTCTTCCTCGGGGGTCTATTTCCACTCTCACAAGGGGTCTGCTTCTTCTTGGGGATGCACTCATCCCCCCTCTCCTCCGGTGTATCCTTGGACCCTGTGCGAAAGTAGATCTTGCAACATGCAGCCGTTCTATGGCGCTTCTACTACTAGTCGTACATTTCGGTGTCTTCTCTGCTCGTCTGGTTCTTTCGTCTTCCCATACTAT
>CALZFC010000126.1:555000-701311 GCA_945643635.1 Allodiplogaster sudhausi
TGTCAAGGATGGAACTTAGAGTGTAATTTTGTCTCTTTCTACTTATCGTCTCTCCATTTCTGTCGCAGTTGTTTTTATGATAATTAGCTTATTACAATAATCTACATTAAAAACCTATCTAAAGTGAGAAACAATGTAAAAAAAATTTATTGTTAATAATATTCAGCATATGCATTGTAAGAGGCTTCTATGATTGAAGTATTACATTTTATTTTCTTAAATTCTCAAGCTGGCCTGTACATTGTCGATCACTAATCATTGTCAGGAAATAATTTCTGTTATTAATATTTGTAGCTTGCTTAAACCACATGTATGGGACTCATTTTGTATGCTGTTAGTCATGCATGCTGTCTAACTGTCAGTTATTCTCCATGGCCTGCTTCATGCTTTTGCAATGTCAGGAGGGAGTCGAGTTCTACGTGCGATTAGAAGAATTTGAAGGAAATTGGATAAATAGGAGGAAAGAGAGAGCGTGTGAAATGTGGAAAGGGATGCAGAGTAAAGAATAGAATGTGCATGGAAGAGAGAAACGGATAAGAGACTGAGAGAGGAGATAGAGATGGAGAAAGATTGTGACGGAAGAAATGAAGAAAGATGAGCTAATTGTTTTCCAACATGAAGCACACTCAGCAGGCTGCCCAAGCGTCCACAACTTCATTTCTTTAGAGCCAATCTGACTTATTTATGGAAACAGCGTGTCCTATCGTACATGCCTAAGGGATACTGTAGATAAACAAAGATAGAAAGGTACAGACAGTCCAATCGTTGAAGGTAACGAATACGAGAGTAAAATTAATTAGAGTAAACAAGTGGATATTGGCATTGAATGCGCGAAAGAGAAAGAGCTCACTTATATATGTACATTAGCAACATGGACTCATGGAATCTTCATAGTACTAATAGTTTCTGAAACGTCATCCACTCCTGTGCTCTCTAACATTTCAAAGGCAATATCGCTTTGCCTCTCTCTTCCCAGCTCTAACCACCTCTCCTCTCTTCTCACAATCTTTTCCCACAATCTCTTTCTCTCGTTCTCGCTTTCTCTCTGTCTTGCGCTACCTTCTCAATGTCATTTGATGGCTAATGGTTATCCGACATATACCATATGGTATGTATCTAGAACAAGAGTGCCTCGGGTCCCATACCTGCCACAGTCAATCTTGCATCTCTCATTTCCCGCTCTCTAGAGCACTCAATGCACCCTCCGACGGTGACAAACGGTAAATAATCTCGACCAGGAAGGACCGAAAGCTGTCTTCTGACTCTCAATAATATTGTTCGAGAAGAAAATAACTATTTTATCAGAGGAGAAATTCTCACCGATTGAATTACCGCAAGCAAAAGCCCGATGACAAAGGTGCATTTCTCTGCTGTGAATTACTTACTATCTTTTTCTTCAGATTTTCACTTCGCGTTCAAAGTGACTTAGCAGTAAATTTACTATATTAGCTCACCAAAAATAGTTAATATAAATATTTTCTATTTCTTGTCCAGTGCTTCCTTCATCTCTGCTCTGTGGTTCTTCGGGATACAATACAAAGTCAGAAGCTCAGAAGCCCGCCGACGTCTGCTCTCATGATTTATTCGGCGCTCACGCCTCACTTGTTTTATTGAACAATAGCGGTTTCTCTCTCTCTCTCTTTCTCTCTCTGTCTCCCTTTCTCTCTCCATTCTCTCTAACACTCTCTTCATCACTGCATCTCTCTCTCCATCTGTCTCACTCTTTCAATCTCGCACACGCTCTCTGGATCTCTGCTTCCTCCTCATTGTCAGTCATCTCTTTCCTCGTATGCTCCGTGCGGTCAGCTCAAGCGGCCATTCTGCTACGGAATCGGATTGTGCATGACGAAAATGTTAAGGAAGAGACCGAGAGATGGAAGAGAGAGAGAGAATTGTTTGGAGAGAACAAGAGAAAGAGAGAATGAGTGAGTGAGAGAAAGAGTAAGCTTACAATTAGAGAAACAGGGAGAGAGAGAGAGAGAGGAAACAGCTAGAGAAAGAGGGCATGAGATAAAGAGGCTCTCATCTCTGACTCTTGCATTGCCCGCAGAGTACTTTCGACAATGACCGGAGAGTTGAATCGGGTACGACAGAGTGGAGAGAATGGAGAGAAACACAAAGAGAGTGAGACACAGAGAGAGATAAGAAGAGAGAGCGAAGAAGAAGAGAGAAAGAGTGACAGACAGAACAATAATGGAGATGGAGATGGGCAGATGCATGTAATGCACATGCACATGCACTTGTATGCATATAAGCATGGAATAGGCTAATGAGGCAAATAAAAGCCAGGGTTCAAAAAGAGAGAAAGGCTTGGAAAACTAGCAGAGAGAACAAGAGAGAGAGAGAGAGAGAGAGAGAGAGATAGAGAAAGAGAGAGAAGGAAATAGTAGATACAAGAAGCAAATCGAAATATGTGATGCACAGTCGAAATATTCGTTGACAGAAAACGCATACAAATTGCTGCAATTATCGCTGTCACTATAGCGACAGATGGTAACTGAAGCTCTAAATTGCATAGTATTGTAATGCAGTTGTCAAGTGAAAAATGCACATGCAGATAGTCTGGATGCCAGCACTATCGTATGGAAAGTTGTAGTGCAAGTAGCCTGGCCTTTAGAGAAAAAAATGAAGTGATTAGGTTGCTCAACTGGCTGCTCTCTCCTCTCTAATTCACTGGTCAGAAGCCAGCAAAATGTTCATGAAAATGTCATTAACTAAATAATTAAAAGGGAGAAAAAGTAAATTAATGGTGGTTCGCTCGAGACACGCAGCGGTGAAAAGGGAGGGGAAATTCAGGCAAAGTCGATCGGTCACCAGGTAGCTTCGGTAAGCAGTGCACAAATAAGTCCATTCAAATTGGCGCCAAATCAGATGAATCTACATTTTTGAAGCCAATCGATACCTGACAGCAGATCGATGCGTTGTGGATGGATATTCTTGATTAGAGCGGCGGCCTCGAAGATGGAGGGCGGCGCGGCTTTCTCCTTCTTGCCGAATCTCTTCTTCGACGTCGTCAGCCGACTCGAGTTGTTGTTGTTGTTTCTGTTCGTGGACGCCGTTCGGCTCGGCCGCGTCCCCGCCGCCTCCCGACCCTCCTCCATCTCGGCCATACGCTCCTTTTGAGAGAGAGAGAGAGAGAGATAGAGAGAGAGAGGGAGAGAGATTGAGGTAGAGAGAAAGAGAGGGAGAGAGAAATAGAAGGAGGGAGAGAGAGGAAGGAAGTAGGAAGGCAATTCTGGCTATTCATTTAAAGAAAGGGTAAGCTTCATACCTAGAAAGCCTACAGGATTCATATGAGCGACGTGAGGATGAAAGTAAATAAAGGGATGGCACGGAGGGAGAGGGAGAGAGAGCGAGAGATAGAGATAAGGAAGACACTAAATAAGAGCGCAGAAATATGGCCAGAAGGCACGAGGGGCATGCTGAATATTTAAAGGTGCCTTTAGCTAGAAAATGAACGAGAGAAGAGATAGAGAAAGAGAGCGTGAGAGAGATAGAGAGAGCAAGAGTGATTGGTAGACAGATATGAAAGAAGACGAAGACGCTTCCCGTTTTGGGGGGGGGGGGTGCAACATTATCTACCACACACACATCCAAATGCATACGCGCACGCACTCGCATGAGAGAGGGAAGTGACTCGAAATGCGGCGTCTCCCCCTCTTACGAGGGCACCAATTCAACACGCCTGCCAAGCCATAGCCAAGCCATTCCAGCCAGACACTCTTTGCTCGAGCCTCTTTACTCTCTCCGCTCTCTCTCTCTCTCTCTCTCCCTCTCTCACCCGAGCAAATATTCCCTGCGGCGTTGAATTGGCCCGAGAGGACGTTACCGGGCGGCTCTTTGGAAGTCTCCGACTTGGCAACTCGCCAAGAAAGCCGGAACGCTCTTTTTATGTTACCGTCTATGTAGGTGTGAGCGTGTCTGCATGGATGTTGCTGTTGCGCGGTGGCAGCCGATGGAAACGGATTGCAAATTATTGGAGATAGAGGAGAGAGATAGAGATAGGCATGTTAGAGAAAGAGAGTAGAGAAGAGAGAAGAGAGTAAGAGAGAGAGAGATAGTGAGCGAGGTGAGAGTCACGGGGAGCGAGATCGAGCGTAAGAGAGAGAGAGAGAGAGAGAGAGAGAGAGAAAGGGAATGGGCAGGAAGGATAAAAGGATATAAAAGAAGAATGCAAGCATTGATGTTGTAATAGAGTAAAGGCCACAAACATGTGCTTGTTGTGGGTGTCCAGTTGCTAAGGAGGGAGGATGGGTGGGGCAGAGCGTGAAGTGAGAATAAATGAAGAAAATAAAGAGACAGAGACGGAGAGAAAGAGAGAGGAGAGGGAGCGAGAGAAAAAGAGAGAAAGTGAGAGAGATAGCGGGAGCGAGAGGGAGGGAGATGGAGCGAGAGAGAGAGAGCGAGCGAGAGAGAGGGAGAGAGAGAGAGAGGGAGTAGAAAAACGACTCCACTGGGGCACCAACTTGTGAGCACTCCTTGACCGGAGAGGCAATGAGTACCACGGGAATTATTAGGCTTCAAATGGGCCTCTGAAGGGGAGTTGATGGAGATGACGAGAGGAGGACTTTAGTGGATGAGAGAGAGAGTGAGGGAAGAGAGTGCAGAGATATTGAGAGACACAGAGAGATTGCAGAGAGAGAGAGAGAGAGAGAATGGAAGATAGAGAGATAGAGAGAGAGAGAGCGCGAAAAATAAGGCCTGAAGGAATTCTGAAGATTGAGAAAAAAAGAAAAACGAGGGCAGAGAGGGTGAGGGGCCATGCGATCCTTGAGAAACCAAGAGAAGATCAGAAGAAAGAAAGAAGTCTACGGAACAAAATCAGCTTCAATGATTACCATCGATCATTGTACTAATGAGATTTGGCACTACTAACGGGTGAGAAAAACAAGAGGAGAGGGAAGATTAGGAGAGGTGGTAGAAAGAGAGGGTGGAAAAGAGAGAGGCCAAAATGGAGAGAGAGAGGGAGGAAGAGAGAGAGAGAGAGAGGAAGAGAGAGAGAGAGAGGGCCAGAAATAGAGGGAGAGCAAGGGCGAGAGAAAGATAGAAAGATATCTTACCTTCATGGACTTCTTGCGGGACATGAAGCTGCCCTGAGGCTCGAGTAGATTGGAGGAGGGAGACGGCGACGGTGGACAGGGCGAATCGCAGCGGGTCGGGCGGCGCGAGAGGGAGGGCGAGGGGGAGAGAGAGCGCGAGGCGTCACCGCCGGAGCAGCCGGAGATGGAGCGACGCGGGCCCGACAGGGACTGCGGAGGCTCGAGGGGAACCACGAGGCGGAGGAGGGAGGAGGCCTCGTCGGATGAGGCCGTTGGCGACGAGGGGGGAAGCAGCGGAGCTGATGCCATTTTCCGGCAGGGAGGGAGAGAGAGGGCAGAGAAAGAGAGGAAAACGAGAAGCTCGGATGAGTAAAAGAGATAGAGAGAGGGAGTAAGAAAGACGAAGCGAAAAGCTTCACACTCTCTTCCACGACGATAACTAGAGAGAGAGAGATAATCTCTCTATCGTCCTGGTCTCTCCTCTTCTCCAACGCTCTCTCTCTCTCTCTCTCTGCACTCTTTGTCCGCGTTGAATTCGGACGTCGCTGGCTACTCGAAGAGGAAACACGGATTAGGCACGGCGAGGGGAGGGCGAGAAGTGATGTCCTTTTTTTTCTTTCTTCACTCCTTTCTCTTTTTGCAACGGCCGCCGCCGTTGTCTCGTCTCGCTTGTTAAGGAGTTTGAGTGTCCCTTTGACCGGAGTGGCCGGGAAGAGAGAAGAGGAAGAAGAGGGAGCGAGAGAGAGAGAGAGAGGGAAAGAGAGAGCGAGAGAAGTCGACCTCGGGCGACCTCCTCTCAGGACTATTAATATAAAGTATCCGGGCGAGGTCAGGAAAAGCGTTCTTTCCAGGTGCTTTTGGTAACTTGGCACCGGGCCAAGTTTACGGGTCCAGAAAGAGCTAAGCTAATCGGGCGTGATGGATGACGTCACAACGAAGCAGACGGTGAACTCTGGGGTAGAAGAGACCTGAAGACCGTCTTGGACACAGGCGAAGAAGCTTTCTGCTCCTCCTTTACTCCTCAAGCGCTTCTCCTTGAGGTCGCGCACGGAGAGAGAGGGGTGGGAAGAGAGAGAAAGAGAGAGAGAGAGAGCGAGAAAGAGAGCAGAGACACCTTGTCTCTCTCTGTCTGCGCCTTGTCGCTAATGGGTCTCTCGTCGGCAGCTGGGGGAAAAAGAGAAGAGGAGGAAAGGCCTGACGTCGTCTTCTCTTGTCTCTTTGCTCCGATAGCCGCCGATGGCAGACACTGTGCTGCTACTTCTCCGCTTTCGTATGCAGAGAGAGAGAGAGAGAGGGGAGTGAGAGAGAAGCAGAGAAAGAGAGAGAGAGTCGACTCTTTCAGTCGGCCACTTAGTACATACTCACCTCATATGTGGCTGGGTGTGTAAATGTACCCACGCACACCACCCTCGCGGAGCAGATATTGTTGTATGGATGTCGACGGAAGGTGTGGGATCTACTTCGCCGCACCCCTCAGGGGGGGGGGGGGAGAGGGAGAGGAGGGGGGGGGGGAAGAAGCTGAGGCCGACTCCGACTTTTCCGAATCTGCACACGCCCTTTCACACACTTTCCAATCGGCCGGATGGGAAAAGAGCGTGAAATAGATGGCTTTTCTCTACTTCTTCATCTTAGAGAGCACAAGATGTGCCCGATTGGGCATAGAGAGCACAAGATGTGCCCGATTGGGCATAACGGAAAGAACAGAGAGAGAGAGAGAGAGAGGGCGAGAGAGAGAGAAAAAAAGAGAGAAAGAGAGAGAGAGAGTTGAGAGAAAGGAGAGAAAGAAATAAGAGATGGAAAGAATTAAGAATGAGAGAGGGAATGTCGAGAATTAAGGCAATCCTCTTGATTATTTCGCTCTCTCTACACTCTCCATTTTCTCCATCTTTTCCTTTCACTTTCTCTTTTTAAGTTACCTTTCTCAGATGTCCTTTCTTGAAATATCTTCTTACTGAACTGTAAGTTCATTCCTTATTCTTCCATGCTCTCCAATTCCTTCTCTCTCTTTATCTCCCTCCCTCTCCCTCTCTCTCTCCCTCTTTCTCTCTCTCTCTCTCTCTCTCTCTCTCTCTCTCTCGTCAGCAATTCTCCATCTCCCTTCCTCTCCATCTCTATGTCTCCTCTCTCTTCCGGTTGGTCACGCAATTTGAAAGAATGCCCCAAGGCGTTCTCGCTTTCAGTGAACGATGAAAGCTTCTTGACGACGTCTTGGAATGCGCAGAATCTAAGGTAAATACGACAACTTCCGTTCTATTTCCTATTTCCTTTGAATTAAAGTTTCGTTTGAAACGTGGCTAAAAAGGTCTGCAATTTAGATGTAACACATGGATTTTGTTCACAAATTACTTTTTCTTAGCTTACTTTTATTAAAAGCTCATAAAAAGGTTGTTAGTTAAAGAGTATCACGAAACAATTTTCCTATTTATAGATATTCATGGTAGAATGAACACAGCCTAAGTAAATAGAAGCCGCTTTACGTCATAATGGGCAAAATGCTTGACGGGAGATGTGCACGAAAAAAGAGAGAGGAAAAAAGATGAAGCGGAAAACAAAGTCGACGAACGTCGCTATTATTCTAAGTCACCGCCAAGTAAACTGCATATTCATAGCGAGTCCACGCATCTATTTTGATGGTAACGACGGACTATGGAAATTGGTCACTAAATATGAGCACCTAATATCTATTTATATGTGAAACCACCGTATCGTATGTCCTAGAAGGACAAACATTTATTTATTTTTTTATTTTTACACCTAGACTACATACACTTGCGAAAGAATTGTATTGTCCTTTTCAAGTATGAAAAGTTATATAAAATGTTAAATTCTTTTCAGATAATCGCTAGGCATCTTACTGTGCTCGAATGTCAGTATTTAAAATATATCTTATAAAATATTACAGTGATATTGTACGTTGTCACAATGATATTCCGTATCGAGAAGATTTATGTTGACAAAAGAAGAGCACAGATTTCGCTTTTTCTCTTTATCTCTTCTCGCTCTCTCTCTCTCTCTCTCTCTCTCTCTCGTATCTCACTTATATCCACAACACACGCGCACACAAAAGCAATACACAGAAATACATATACATACAGTACCGTCCAACATTGTTGGGTCCGCGATTAATAGGATTAATCCGATTAATAGGATTAATTAAATTAATTTAAATAATTCAAACTCAAATTGCGGAGCGGGGACGCATTCTCTTGTCGTTTTCTTTACAGAGAAGTGATTTCGCGATATGGAAAAAGTATTCATCAAGTTAAATTGCGAAAATGTCATAAAATGACAGAAATCTGAAAGGGTGGTTTTTTCCCCGGTCTTTAGCACAATGCGCTGCCGGGCCATGCCAGAAGCATGCTCGAAAAACTAGAGTATTGTTATTTGTGATTATTCCGCTCCAATTTTGCTTTCATTGTGTTTGTGGGACGATTTCATAATTAATAATAGCTCTCGATTTACTTTTGCACGACTTTTAAGGCTTAAATTTTGAAAAATCATATTTTCATGCAAAACTGCTGCTAAACAGCGGGGAATAGCCTCCCTTTCAGATTTCTGTCATTTTATGACATTTTCTCAATTTAACGTGATGGTTACTTATTCCATATCGCAAAATCACTTCCCTGTAAAGAAAACCGTAAGACAATGCGTCCCCACTCCACAATTTGAGTTTGAATTATTTAAATTAATTTAATTAATCCTATTAATCGGATTAATCCTATTAATCGCGGACCCAACAATGTTGGACGGTACTGTATGTGAATTTCAGAAGAAACCGGAAAAAAATAGAAGGAGATATTCAATCCCTCGTCCACTTCCTACTCATGTTACTTCGTTCGCTGATACTGTACATACATTATAGCCAGAAATATCTGTGCATAGCATGTATGTACATATGTACCTATGTACATATGAAAGGATATGCTAACCATCTCGGAATCTTCTTTTAATTGATTAGCTCTTCTATTAATTATGCAGAAAATTCTATAAATATTTTCGTTGCCTAAACGCATACCAATTTTTTCATTTGTAAAATATATAGCACAAATAATATTTCGAAAAAAAGTTATTGTAAACCGCCTCCAGCAAATAAAATCGCATGTGCGTCATTTGAATAAGCTATAAGCAGTCCTTCAGTGTTGAATGTACAAGATCAAACAGAGCAAGAAATAAGAAAAAGGAGAGATAACTCTCATTTTAGTTTTCTTTTTCAGAAACACCTTTCACATGATCTATGACAGTTACTTTTTTTATAAATATCTCAAGAGAAAATCTAAAATTTTAATTCAGTCTAATGCAATTGTCTCGAGAGATAATTGCCCTAAACTACACACAGTACCCATACATCAGAAATGAGTTTGGTGACGACTCAAATATGCGGTGTGCCAATGCTAAAACCACTGGTACATACCAACTATATTTCAAAATAAAATGTAATGCTGTAGAATAGGAGACAAATAAAGGTTCAGGCTTGTTGGAAATCAACATATTACAATCCAACAAATCGGAATGAAGCTTCGTTCTCTGCAAGTCTTGTAGGGAACAATATTATCGCTTCGTTCAAACACCTGAAATTCTTTTCAGTTGTAGTGTTTCGTTCGCTTCGCTCGAACTACATGTGAATTTGTTTTTAGAGCAGGAGAATTCTTGTGTTCAAGTATGAAGGAC
The DNA here is from genome assembly GCA_945643635.1 of Allodiplogaster sudhausi. Taxonomy (NCBI): domain Eukaryota; kingdom Metazoa; phylum Nematoda; class Chromadorea; order Rhabditida; family Diplogasteridae; genus Allodiplogaster; species Allodiplogaster sudhausi. Next base: position 564,708 of record CALZFC010000126.1, read on the forward strand.
GGAACACGATGGGAAGATAACAGAGAAGAGGCGAGCGAGAGAAAGGAAGCAGAGCTATGTTACAAAGAGTTGACTTGCCCTCAGGCAATCTCCAGGGATTGCGAGCATGCCAGGCCAGGTCAAGAAAGAACAGCGGATGGCTCATTTTAGTCTGTCAAGAGAGCGTCGAATGGTGGCCTTACAATTACAAACAATTACAATTACTTGTGGAGCATAACATGCCTGATATGCCATTTTCTGTAAGAACCATTACAAGGAATATGCAGCACATTCATACAGTAGTGCATACCAAGAAGACAAATTGAAACATTAATTTCTTATCAGATATTAACTTCCTTTGGCAAAAAATTGCCATCATTTTGTGATAAAAATATGTATGTACATAGTACCAATTACTCATTCTATTGAAAGAAGTTCGTGCTGTGAAAAAAAGAAGTTTAGAACCGATGAATAAATGAATAGAAAAGATGAATAAACTGACGTCCTCGAGGAGGCTTGCCCTTCTTCGGGAAGTAGCGAAAGTTCTCTGTACGGATTACGGGCGCGTCAAGCGTCATACGCGCATCGGCAGACTAGGCGGGTATATTGAAAATTTAAAAGTGAAAAAATGGTGAGAAATTACGTCACATAGTTTGCAAAATATTACAGTCTACTGTAATACAGAGCGGAAGATCGTGCTCCAAAGATTATCTTTCTCTCTCAGTTTCCTCGCCTGAATCTACGTACGGAAACATGCTTATTCTCGATTAACCAGCCAGCGCCATGTTTTTTTTTAACTTTAAACTTCTTGGGCAGGCAAGCAAATGAGAAGTTTGCGGAGGGTGCAATGACGAAGAAAAGCAATAGATAAGAAATAGATAACCGTGAGAGTGCAGCTGAGAAACACACTTGTCTCGTTTTTGTGACATTTTTGTTTTTTCGCTTTGCTGTTAAACCACCTAATCGAGTTATTTCGAGCCGTCATTATTCTGATCTATCAATAAGGGCATCTAATAAACGATGGAAATGCTAATGCGTAATTTGTTTCCCTTTTCTACTCTTGCTACCTCGCACTCTCCTTCGTTGCATCTCTCTCTCTCTCTCTCTCTCTCTCTCTCTCTCTATCTCCCCTCTCTCCCTCTCTCGCTTCCTCTTCGTATCTCTGCTTCTCTCTCTCTCTCAATTTCTGTATTTCTTGTCTTTGGCCGTTCACTCTCATCACTGTCACCCATGAAGGCGCAAGCCAATTAATCTTCCAAGAACATCTCTCGCCCACTCTCCCTTCGTTCCATTCTCTGGGTGTCAAGTTGAGTGTAATCTTTGGTCTTCTCAATCCCTGCCTCTCTATATCCCGTCTCTCTCTCTCTCTCTCTCTCTCTCTCTCTCTCTCTTTCCCGATGCAATCTCTTTTCTCGCACATACTGTAGCACTGTTAGGAAACAAAAATTGTTTTTTTTCCTCAAAAAATATTTTTCTTAAAAAGAAAACCATTTCTTCGTCTCTCTCTCTCTCTTTTACCTTTTTGCCTCTCTTGAAACTCCGGGAGGGTGATGTGGGCAGGAAGAGAATGGAAGTGGATCCTCTCCTCGGAATGACGGGTGGTTCGAGCAGGAAGATGCTTGTGCCTGTTGCGTGTTGCTGCGCGGAAGACGTTCCGCCGAGTGCAGAAGAAGACGAGGTCACGGCGAGTGATCCAACCGAAGGCGCCATCGTTGAACTCCGGCGTCGCTGTAGTTCGGCGGCGGACGTCGAGCCGGCCGGATAGGGGTATGGCGCGAAGCGGCCGCCAGAAGAGGTCGACGGCCGCGAGCTGCTGGCGCCGGCACCGAAGGTCGGCGGCGGCGGCGGATGGTGCATGAAGGAAGAGCCGGAAGCCATCGTCGAGCGAGGGCCGTGTTTTGGCCTTTCAACTGTGAGAGGCCGTAGTTTAGGCGTGGGACGCTTTGCAGCGACGTTTTGTTGAAATGTGATAGGTCCGAGGGATGACCGCCCGGCTCCTCCTTGACTCGAGGAGGGCTGGTCAGCTGTGGGTGCGATGAGCGGAGAGACGAAGACCACTCGGCCGAGGATATCGGAGAAGCGTCTTCTTCCTCTCTTCTTCTTCTTATTCAGATGGCACTCTTCTCTCACTCGCCTGTCTCTATCCTTCCCCGCCCAATCCAGGCGGTATTCCTTCACGCAGATGCCTCTCATCGAGATGCTCTTTTTCTTCCTCTCTCTCTCTCTGTTTCGTTCCATTATTATCTTCCTCTCCTTCCTCTTATTTCTGCACTCTCTGGCCACTGACACCCACTCAGTCCTCTCTGTTTCACCCCTCTATTTGTCTGCGCATCACTCTGTTACATTAGGCATCTCAAGCTCTTCTTCATTCTTCGTCCCTCACTCTCTCTCTCTCTCTCTCTCCTTCTCTAGCTCTCTCTCTCTCTTTCCGTCTCTTTCTCCCTCTCTCCCCTCGGTATATGGTGTTTCGGCCCGAGTTACATGCGCGCAATGGCAGGGCTAAAAATTCGGGAATAGAGCACATGTCTCGCTCGACAAGCTCACAGAAAGCCCCGTTGGGGATACCGCGAGGGGTGTGGAAGATAGAGAGAAATTGGAAGATGGAGAGAAAGAAAGAAAGATACAGATAAAGAAAGAGAGAGGGAGAGACAGAGAAAGAGAGGGAGACCGAGTTATTCTTATTGAGGGGTGAGGCGCCAGAATGTGAACGACAGAAGAGAACAGACGGCTTTCGAGATGGTGAAGAGTGAAAAGAAAAGACGAGTCAAGAAATAGTCGAGGAATTCCATGAGATTTCTAGGGATAATAGAAAAAATACATACAGGAAAAGAGAGGGCGCTTGGGAGTGAATACTGAAAATGTATCCAATTGGATTTTCATGAGAAAGCAGAGGGAACGTAAATGGAGAGTGAGATGGAGAGAGGGAGACGTAGAGAGAGAGAGAGAGAGAGAGAGAGAAAGAGAGAAAGAGAGAGAGAGAGAAAGTCTGATGGGGTAGGATGATTGATGAGGCAAAGCAACATGTGAACTAAATTGAATAAATTAATTCTGTTACTTATACATATGTATGTATATCAAAGGGAGTGGGAGGAAGGAACAAGTATGTATGTATGTACATTTGAATGTAGCCTGGGAAAGTACACTCTATTCTAATTGTAAAAGGTTATTAAAACAGTGCAAAAGACCTGAATACATAACTCTAGCCTTGCCCAGCATATCTCAAAAGAAACAAGTGATGGCTTGAAGAAAGAGAAAAAAAACAATGTCACTAGATGATATGTCACCATTATGACATATGCTGTCAAGAGCGAGAGAGAGATAGAGAGAGAGAGAGAGAGAGAGAGAGAGAGAGAGAGATAACGAGGGAGAAATCGGAGAGAGACATAATCTTAGCATTCAAAGAAAAGCGTTCAACAGATGAGGGAGCGGTGGTTTCCTTGGCATGCTACAATTTTGATGGACCATTTACTTGAAGATATGGCAGGGAATAAGACGGAGGAGGAAAACAAGCGGAAAAATAAATAGGGAAGTGGAGCAGGTACTATGTATATTGTGACAAGTAAGTTAGAACGGAATAATCTTCAGTGGTTCAACAATGGTATAAATAAGACAATTTAGCCGAAAAAAAAATTAAAAGTATGAGAATCAGAAATACTTGCGGATGTATTCACCTGGTCGCCAAAGAGTATTCAAAATACATTGCGTGAATTATCTACAGATTAAAAAGTACAAATGAACATAACTTGTTGAGTTAAAGATCTTGAGAAGCTGTAGATATGGACATTTCGTATATCATGCATACATATTTAGATATATACGTACACAACAATTTTATGGTAAAGATCCAAAGAAAGAAGTTGGTGTAGGTGGAGGGCAAGTTGAGTGCATCTAAAAAATATATATAAAGGAGAAAAGGGAAACCAGAGGGAAAAGAGGGTGATGGAAGTGAGAGGTGAGAGGGTTTGAGATTTAAACTTTAAGAAAAGAAAACGACGAGAAACAAAGAACAAGTGGCTAGTAGGAAGTGTTTCGGAATGAAGTCAGAGTAGACAAAAAGCGGAGAAGTGGAGAGAAGGAAAAGAGCCTGGAAGTGCTCAGCACCTTCCTTGTCTACCCAGGCGGAACGCACATTTGCAATTCCTTTTTTTCTGTGATCAAGAACATTCCTAGATAGACAAAAGTGGTGCAGAAAGTCAAAAATAGGAGAAAATTTGGAAAACAGAAACGAATGAGTAAACGAAGAGCGAATGAGCAGAGGCTTCAGAATGGAGATTAAATAGCGAGTGATGAATAATAATTAAAGACCAGCGAGGACCCCATTGGCCAACACTTCAAATGGGGCGGCTGGTGAGGCCAATTGGAAATGCGTGAGTTCGTAAACTCAGTGAGGAGCAATAAAAAGTGACGAACTCTGGGAATGAAATTAGAGTTACTGCTGGAGAAACAGGGAACGAAATTAATTGATGGTGCTGACTGAGAAAAGGAGAAGGTTGCTGAAAACACAGCAAACATGGAAAAATAACATGGCGCTGACCACTCCAACGCATTTGAAGTAATATCGTATTTATGGAGAATAAAAAAAAGCCAGAATCGAATCTGTGGAAAGGCAATTTCTTCCTGATCTTCCTGAAAAGCAGATGTGATTGTGCCAAAGAAAACGACCGAAACAGAGAAAGAGAATCACTCTCTTTATCTATCACTTTCTTCTTCTCATCCATTCTCTCTCACTCTCTCACTCTCTCTCTCACCCCTCTCTCTCTCTTACCAAAAGTACATCTTCAGAAGCCTTAAGCGAAGGTTCAGTGTAAAAATTAAGGAACATTTCTTTCTCAAAAACAGTTGCAAAGTTTGGTCGCGGGGTTCAGGCGAAATTCCAAAAAAAAAAAAAAAATTCATTCTCCCAACAAAACTTATTGTAACCGGCATTCAGTATTACTAAAAAAATTATATGATTTGAAAGTAATAGTGAATGTGACAAGAGCTTTGGAATTGTTAATAATTATATTAATAACAACTATTAGCAAAAAAGTAGCGATATCTGTAGAGGTTTTGATGCGAAAGGCCGCCAACGACGACTCTTGCTCTCTCCAAGCCAGAGAACCTTTTCCTGCCTGTGCAATGCTGCTCCCCCCCCCCCCCCCGGAAACGAGATCACCAGGGGCGGTGCGACGGAGAAAAAAGGAGAGAATGCCACGCTGATGAGTACCTTTCAGACTGGACGGAGGGGATAAGGTTAGTCGAGGGGGTCTAAGCGAGGAGGTCTCTACACGCACTCAATCTGTTGCTCTCTCAGATGTCTAAGGGCATTTGGTGTACCCCCTTCTTCCATGCTCCTCTTCTTTCACTTCTTCCGCGAGGTCTTCTTCGAAAATGTCCTCAAGCGTGTTGTCTATCAGAGCGAGAGAACTCAGAGAGGGGGAAGGAGAGAGGGAAGTCAGAGAGAGAGAGAGAGAGAGAGAGAGAGAGAGAGAGAGAGAGATAAAGAGGGGACAGAGAGAGGGAGGAGGAGGGAGAGAGAGTGGTGAGAGAGGAGTTGAGAGAGAATTGTCCTTCGTTAACCTCCTTGTGGCCAAGACGACGTAATCGTATTGAACGCGACAGGCCATGGAGGACATGTTGAAGGCAGAGGAGGGGACACCTCAGGAAGGTCCACCTTTTTTGACCACTTGTACTTTTCGCACCTCGAGACCACAAACATGTTTTCGTGCATAAAGTATGGCCCGAAAGGCGGTCACAAAAGAGAAGGTACTATTGTAAAAAATTGAAGTATGCGCGATAACGCTGATTGTGAGTCCTCTTGATTTAGTCCTTTACTTTTCAACAATGACCTTCAGGTATTCGTCCACTAAATAGTAATAAAGCAAACTCGTTTCGCAAACATTTACTCGTTTTCCAATACGTGCTTGTGACGTTTACATCAAGCTTCAAGTCCGTAGTAACTGCTCTTCTCCTCTGCAAGCCTACCAGTAGTAGCAGTTCTTTCTGAATTCTGCACCTTGCACTGGCGATTACATTATAATCAGAGTTCCCGTGTAGCGAGTAAGTAAATGGGTAGATAGATAATAAACGAGGGAAAATGTACATAGTATTTAAATACTATCTTCGGATAAATCTCTATTACTTCACCGATCTTACCATAAAAACGCCATCGAGTGATAGGCACTATTTTCATTTAAAAAATTTACTGTAATTAAAATAAATAAACAAATCACAATTGTGATTTTCTCTTCGCAGTCAATGTTTTAAAATGTATATTTTCGCATTTAATTTAACTGGATATATCATCTCCACCATGACCAAATGAATAAGGATAATAAACAAACAATTCACTAGCGAAAATTACACGTTTGAAATATATATTGGAATAGAAATCTTTTTAACTGAAAGAGCCCTTGAACAGAAAACAATCTGATTAGCAAAAGAAAATTGTGAGTGCAAAATACAGCAGAAAACGACTGCATTGAATTAAGTAATTTCTAGGAAAAAAAGAAAGTTTCTATTATCGTTTGGCGCCCTAAAAACTGACTCTTGGAGAAGTCGAACTGCGTGAGTTTCACTCCGTAGCGACTGCTGTCAACGAGTGACGTCATGCGACGCTTTTTCTTCACCTAAGGTGAATTTTTAGTGCCGTTCATTTTTAGTGAGGATAAAGTGAAAAGAGAGCAGAAGAGCAGTCACAATGTGAAAGACGAGCAAGCTGATGAGTTAAATACAAAAATAACAGCTTACATGCGATATTTTTGTCGTCGTAAGACGAGGGCATCAAAAGAAAATGGAACTTTATAATAAAATAATACGCGTTAGAGTGTAAGGAAATCACTGAATTCGTGTACGGGAAAGATAAACAGAGAAAAAATAGAGGTAGATTAATCTAAAGTAAGTCAAAGATCTAGAGTGAACAAAATTTTCCGGCTACTACTTTTGCCCTCTGATGTTATATGTGCTGTAAATACATACATCAATTATGCTAGTCGCACGGAAGATTGAATAGAGCATACGATTGGGAGAGAAAGAAAGTATGTAAAGAGATAGAAAGAGATGTGGAGAGAAAATGAACGGGAGAGAATTCTGAAAGCTCATTTCCCAATTGGCCTTTTTGGCATTCGCATCATGAAAAAGAAAAATTTGAACATTTCCCAAGGGCGGAAGCTTTTGATCTTAGCTCTTCGTGCCCATTACGGGAGATTAGACCAGCTTTTGCTAGGCATAAGGCAAGACAGAGATTGAGAGAGAGAGAGAGAGAGACAGAGAGACAGATGAGAGTTGAGAGATGATGAGAGAAAGAGATAGAGACAGAGCGATATAGAAGAGAGAGAGATAGATGAGAGAAAGAGACGGAGAGAAAGAGACGGAGAGAAAGCAATGCGAGAAAGATATTGCGAGAAGGAGGGAGAAATAAAGAGAATGAGAGAGCGAAAGAGAGACAGAGAGAGAGAGAGAGAATAGAGGTGAGAGTAATGGCTACGGATTGATGAGAGAGCACTTTAATGGCTATAGAGCAAAAATTTTTAGATTTCTCGTACCTGCGGCAGCCGAAACGACGGTTTCTTCATGACACTGCTGATGCTCTCCATTAGATGATGACGCGGAGAAGCGCTCGTCGTCTGCTGCGAGTTGCTCATTTATGAAGCAGCGTAAACTCTACCGATATAGGATGCGCCAGTTTTCTCACGATGCTTCTGAGGATCACACTCTTCCCCACAAATTTGGCAGATAATCCACGGATGAGACTGGAGGATGCGTCACTTTGGAGAGGAGTCAGGAGAGAAGCGGAAGCTTCGTTGCCGACCACTAGAGCGAAAGTGGATCTGCTATGGCTTGGGTAGCTTGCTGGTGGCATGCTTTCCCTCTCTCTCTCTCTCTCTCTCTGTCTTTCTCTCTCTCTCTCTCTTACTCTCTCTCGCTCCCTCTTTCTCGCTCACTCTCTCACTCCGAGACATCCATCTTCCTGTCCGTTCTCTTTAATTCTCTCTCTCAGTCTCTCTCTCCCTCTCTCTGCTCTCCTCCTCTCTATCCTCTTTTCTCTCTTCCTCTCTATCTTGTTTTCTCTCTTTCTCGCTCTCTCAGTTATCTCTCTCAACTTACTCCGCTATTCTATACGTCTCCTTTGTCTTCGTTCTGGTGCCTTGGTAATGTTTTTTTCTATACGTGCATAACTCTGAGTATCTTTCCATCCCTGAACACTCTCGATATTCCCCACTCACTCCCGCTATGTTTCAGCTATCTACTTGTTTCTACCATTGGGATTTCCCCTTATTCAGCTCTTTCTCACTTTCTCCCTTTCTCTCTTTTCTCTTTCTCTCTTTCTCCCTTTCTCTCTTTTCTCTTTCTCTCTCTCTCTCTCTCTCACTCTGTTCAGGCGACTGGAAACGACGGGGTTGGAACATTCACATGCCATACGCGCAAAACTATTCTTCGTTTGCTACTTCTCTCTCCTTCTGGAACGAGCTACGTGAAAAGATGGAGCGATTGCGCGAGAGAAAGCTGCGAGAGAGAGAGAGAGACAATGAGAGAGAGAATGAGAGAGTGAAAGAGAGAATGAGAGAGTGAGATAGATATACCAGGAGAACACCTAGAGAGTAATATGCCGGTGTGGGGTGTGGCTGAGAGACTCATGAACTCTCCTTTTTCTTTTTTTTCCTCTTCTTCGCCTTCTCCTCTGCTACATCTTTTAATTTTCCTTTCTGTCTCTCTCGTCTTCGATTCTCTCCTTGCTATCTAGGAATCTCCCCAAATTGCCTCTTGGGACAATCCAGTGTATGCTCCCCGGGGGCACCATATTCATCCATGTCTTCTCTGGCCTTCTGCTCAAAGTAGTCTTTCTCTCTATTATGCGCAGACACTCTCTTTCTCTCTCTCCATCTCTCTCTTATAGTATCTTCTCCCATTTCAATTGCACTCTATCTCTCTTTATTTTTCTCTGCTTCTATCTCTTCTCTCTCTCCCTCCCTCTCGCTCTCTCTCTCTCTCTCTCTCTGCTCTCTCGCTCCGCCAACATCTTTGCTTTCCAGAAACACACCAGTGGCTTTTCTTTATTTTTCATCTCTGCATGTGCTTACTCATGTAGCCAACGACCCACAACTTGTGGAAAGAAATCCGCGTTCGCTCACAAATAAAATGTGAGAAAAAAGCACATTCTATTCGCTTTTTCCGTTGCAACTTCATGTTGTGCACGATAAACAAGCTGAAGTAACCTGCTAAGCAATAGTTTCCTGTTCTTTTCTTCCTTGTGGTGTTCCTAGTAAGACTTGAGAAAATAAGCTTCGTTATAAGGTGCACATAAAAAGGGAAAGAAGAACTATTAGCAGAGTCTGTCTTTGCTGCAAACGATGAGGTAGGCACAGTGCACAGCTGCAATCAAAAATAGTATGTAGCCACATAACAGGAAATAAAATTTTGACCTCACATCAAGAGCACCTTCCTTGGCTACTGTCATATGCCGTTGGTGTCTGTCGCATATGGTAGTCTGTGGTGTAGCAAGACGAAGACCTCTCTCATGATTCCTTTATTCCACCGTGGTTGACATCAGCTAGCGAAGGGGAAAGGGCAGAGAGGGAAAGGGGGCAGCCGCCTCACATGAAGGTGTTCTCTCTCACACTGCTAGCCGGCATGGCGCTGCCGCCCTTTTGGGGCGGAGCCCTTAACCTTTAGCTGGGCGGCTGCCCTCCATGACATCCCCAAACGAAATATGAGCGGCCCCTCGCTCACAACTCTTATCGTGGCCATTTTTAGACAATTGTGACACATGAATCTCATTGAATATCAAATTGAAACTGAGATGCCAATCTTGTGTATACATACATATGTGTCTATTCCATTTGTGTTATTCAATAGTCTCATACGGGGCAAGAAAAAAAATAGAATCCTGTATACTTGTGGTTTGCCAATGGGTTAGTACTATAAGTAGTCGTCTGTTTGATTCTTCTTCTCGCGATGTGGTCGACCTAGGTGCGTTAGCGGCGGTGGACTGCGTGGCGTAGTGTCAGCTCGGTCCCTCGGCTTCTCAGGTGACGGGAGGAGTGGAATTCTTGAGTTTCCGATGACAGCTTCATGTTCGGGAGCAGTGGCTGGACAGTGCTCATCGGGTGAAACGAGGAAAGTGTGGTTGAGGCTGTTTTCGCCCAGTCGTTGTTGCGTCGGGCATTTGACGGTGGAGTTGTTGGCTGCCCTCGCGATATGGTCGTTGGTCGTGACGTAGACGTATATGACGTAGTATATGACGTAGTACGTATGGTTGTTCCTTCCAGAGCACACGTGGGTGGGTATATTGGGACATAATATGAGAGCATGCTATATATGTATGTGTATGAATATCTATGCATATTAAGAATTATCCTTGGGCTTACTTATGTGGGCAAACTATTTATTATTCAACTTGGCAACAGGAAGTGGCATTAGAGAAAGAAAGATTTATGTCTCTACATATGTATGTATAAAAGTGTGAATGTATGTGCAAGCATATTTCTAGTATCTAGTCTGTGATATCGTCTCACGCAGTTTCACTTTCGATGTGCACTGCATTGTCTCTTTTATGATATCATCTCTCTGTCTGTTGACCTTTGCGCGTGAAGCATTTGGCACTTTTCTCTTTCTGTCTATTAACGGGCGCGGCATTGAGAAAGTGCAAGCGAATGTTTTTACGGCTCTGTCCTTCGCTTTTCGCAGCGGCGGGGTAATAATCGGTTTTTGCCATGGCTAGGCAACTCTTCGCGTCAATGAGTGTTGCAGTTAGTGTGACTGTCTGCACTTTTCGCGGCCAAATGAGGTGTGATGATGAGAAATGCAGAGAGAGAAAGAGAGAGAGAGAGAGAGAGAGAGAGAGAGAGAGTTTCTCTCCTTTAGGGTGAGGAATGTGACCTTGTGTCAGAAATTACGTAATAACAGAAGAGAGAGTAAATGGTGAATACTACTTCTGATGAATGCACAATTAATTCTCGGGCCGTATTGTTAAAGCATACTATAGGTCTTATGTTGCATATGCTTATTTCCGTGTGCTCGGGGGGAAAATATGAAATAATCGCGGAGTAAAGAAGCAAAACAGGCGGGCGACACCTCTACTAAAACGTAAGATTGAACACAATACTAAAAGAAAATAAAAAAAAGGTGGACAGTGGGGAGAGGGAAGTGTGCTCCGGGTGGAATGGAGAGGATCGGCGGGCTGCCCCCTTCTGATGGATGGACATGGACGGTTGGGACTGGTGGTATGACAGTGACATAGCTGGGGCAAGGGACATAAACTATACATATGCGGCGTCTGGCCTTGCCAGTCTGTTTCTTCGGGAAGGAGAGTATTAGGGGGGAGGTTGCATGCAATTATGGGGTAGTCTAAAAAATACATTACCTCTCACTTCTCACTAGACCAGACGGCGAGGTCAGCTAATTGCGATCGCTTGTGGCAGCGTCCTAATGACTGCTCCACTTTCTCTTTTTTCTTTCTCTTTCTCTTCACACCCCTCGTGTTCCCCTACTGGCTGGCTAAGCGCGCTGTTCAAAAGCCGCTATTACTTAAAACGCAAGTAATTTCTTTCTTCTGAGGGGTGAGCGCGCGAATCCCTTACAGCCAGTATAAAAAAAATGCCGCTTTTTTCCTTTCTCTCTGCGCGGTACATACAATTAAACGAAAATAATTTTGGGTAGCCCCCAGCTATGTACTGTATAAGGGACTGACTACGGCGCCTGCAGACGGTCGTTCGAAGTGTCCGGGACCTCCATGTCATATGCCGTTGGTGTCTGTCGCATATGGTAGTCTGTGGTGTAGCAAGACGAAGACCTCTCTCATGATTCCTTTATTCCACCGTGGTTGACATCAGCTAGCGAAGGGGAAAGGGCAGAGAGGGAAAGGGGGCAGCCGCCTCACATGAAGGTGTTCTCTCTCACACTGCTAGCCGGCATGGCGCTGCCGCCCTTTTGGGGGCGGAGCCCTTAACCTTTAGCTGGGCGGCTGCCCTCCATGACACTACCTTGGAATAGTAAGTATTCCGAGAGAGGTTCAACAAAGTCTTACTCTGGCTGTTACAAAAAAGGCTATTTTGAAAAAAAAAGAATGAAAAATATGACTTTGATATTAACAAGCGGTTTTGTATGCAGTGCTTTCTATTTAAAATTGGTGGAATTTCGTAGCGGTTCTGTTCATTGGAGCTTTGTGTGCCATACTCATTGTCAGATATAAAAATTCTGTATGAAGCGGTAGTGCAAACGCATGTGTTTGCATATCTGTGTTTATATAAATATTGTATGTAAATATTGTTCGTCCTTTTCGATGACAATGTAAAATGAATGCATCGAAGACCAACTGGGAACGACAAGTTGAATTGTCATGGTTAGGCAATCAAGTGCGAGAAAATGAAAGTGACAATGTGAAAGCCAGAGAGCAAGCAAGAGAGTGAGAGAAAGTGAGACAGAGGGGAAGAGAGAGAAAGAAAGCCAGAGAGCGAGATAGAAAGGGGAAGAGATAAGTCGCGCGGAACATTTAATTTGATGTGAAACATCTCTCTGAAGCATGAAAAGTAACTCTCACGGAATGAATGCAGTCTTCTGCTGTCGGCTTTGAACTGTCGGTCAAAAATGACAAAAAAAAAGAGAAAACTCCAGAAGAAAAACAAACGCAATAAATTATTTGCAAGTTCAACTGCCAGCTCTTTTTTGAATAACTGAATGAGAAAAAAATCGGTTGAAAAATTCAACTGATTTTGTACACATGTGTACATCAGACACCTTCAAAACTGCAGAAAGAGCCTCATAAAAATTTTAAAGAATGGAAGGAAACGGTGATTTTGAAAAAAAATATATAATTTTAGGAAACAAATTCTTTCTGATTTTCTGTCACAGTAAAAAAACCAGTTTTCATTAAAAAAATGAAGATAAGACAAGAAAAAAAGTAATTTGTGGACGCACCGCCAAAGACCTCGTTGCCGTTCTGGATGGCGTAGGAGCGGGCGGTGTACTTGTTGAGATCGCCGCCCTTGAACTCTGAGAGCAGCGACTTGTTGTCGCGCGTGCGCTTCTTCGTCACGAACACCTGAAAAGATGAAGACAATAATAAATTGCAAATGCCATTCGACCAAGAACTTTGCATGCATTTCATTTCACTTTTGATGCATGCAATTTGTGATGAGATGTATTTATTGTATTGTAAGTAGTAGTTTCAAATAAAATTTTAATTCACAACACCGGCACTTTCTTCACGCATATGACAGAATAAGAGGAACTGTCAATTCGCGAGAAATAGCTCGGTGGAACAAAATGGGAACAAAATGCTTATTTGGTAGACCTCGAATAGTCGTATAAGAAAGAAAAATTAAAGGATGACGACACCTGATAAATATTAAATTCAAAGGGGATTAATTTGTAAAAAAAAAAAAACAAAAAAAAAACAAAAAAAAAAGGGTTCGAGGGAGCGGGTCATACGACAGGCTCGAAGCCGTGCTGCTCCTGGAACATCCGAAGACGGAAGCTCTCGTGCTTCTCGGCGCAGCCGCGGAAGCGAGCGGCGGCGCGAAGCTGCAATTAAAAAACATTATATATTTTTTTCTTTTTACTTTCATTATTTAAACATTCTCATAATCTGGAGAAAATAATCACTATTAATTCTACACAAAAAACTTGAACCTGCAACAGAGTGGGCGACCCGCATACGGGCGGCGAGCCTGGCTGCCCTCCACTGTAGATGCTGGTGCCACCGCTGAATGCCATGCCGGCTGCGGACGCTGCGTCCGCTTCGAGAGAGTAGTCGCCGACTCCCGCACCGCAGCTGCGGCGGTCGCCGACGGAGAGGGTGCTAAAGGGTAGATATTATTGTTGAACAAGAGTTTATTCTTCCATTCCAAGCAAATTGAATTACGAATTATGAAGCTAAAGAATTGCATTAATGGAATACCAAGCAGTGAGAAAACGTTTCGCATTAATGGACATCAGCAGGTTCACCTTCTCCGGTCTGTGCACACCAAAGACACTCACCGCGTGATGCGTTGCTTGAGCGTCTCGACGGCGTCCATGGACGTGAGCTTGGTCGGCGTGCCTGGCGGTGACGTCACGACGTGCTTGCCCGAAGTGAGGAGGCGGCGCTTGGCGCTAAATTTTTATTTTTTATGATCCAAAATTTTTTGTATCAGGAGACAGTGAGAAAGGAATTATTAAAAATTTATTTGAAAAAAGTGAGATTGATCTCCTTTTGAGTCAAGAAAAAACAGATTTAATAAAAATCGAGCCTGAGCGACATGATGGAGGCGTCGACGTTGATGCTGGCGGGCGAAGTGGGCACGGAGCGAGGAAGGCGGCCGGCGCTCGCGCCAGGAGAAGAGAAGCTTCCACTGCTGCCGATTCCGCCCGCCGAGATGCCGCGCCGCTCCGGCTTCTCGCGCATCTTTTGGAGGTAAGCAAGATGAGAATCCTAAGTGTGAATATGCTGAAGGCTGAAACACTTGTGATGGATCATAAACGAAATTACTGTTAGCGGAGTGGAATTACACGATGAAGCACGATAAACTTATATTGAAAGTATTTAAACATAGCTAAACCAACTGAACCACCTTCGTTCAAGCCACATAAATGTGAATGACAAACATTATGTTAAAGGGTCTCGCGAATGCTGAACAGTTACTTATTGCTCACTGAATTCTGAAATGTATTGAAAAAATAATCACAGTATTATGAGCATGGAAACGCGTTCTCAGCGAAATGATCACAGAACGCCATGAGTATTCTAGGATATCAAATTGCAATGGGTAATCGGAATCAACGAGAGGAATTTAATCAAGGCATAGAGGGTGTGAGATGTGGCTGGCTCTGCTTTCGTTCTTTCGATTCCACCACTGGAGACAGTGAATTGACAACACCTTTCAGCTCACATCTTTCCATTGGTTCATTCATTATTTTATCTCTCCCTCTCACTCTCTTTCTGTCTCGTATTAACAACATTTTAAGAGTCGACAACTTGCTAGAATAATACTGAATAACTAACAAAATTGTCTTCCATTATTCGCCACGCATCTAAATGACAATAACTACCAAGGCAGCAAGTCAAAAGCGCCTGTACCAAAAGAAAGAAACTGCTGGAAAATCTAGTATTACATTTTCCCTTTTATTTTTATGTTAAATTTTGCAATGAAAATGCCAAAGATTTTTTTGTGTATGAACACGGCTTTTCTGGACCAAAACAAATAGCCAAATTAGATTTAAAGTTCAAAAGTTAAGAATAGACTTATTTGCATATCTGAATATGACGAGTTATCAGCTGAGTTATCAGGACTGAAGCATGCATCAGATCTTAAAGCTTTCCATTCCTCTCTCTCTCACTAAGTCTTTTTCTCTCAACCTCCTCAATCTTCATCACATCTCACAATTCTTATATAGCTAATCCAAATCGATCACACGTGGCTGACTGAGGCGCCTGGAAGGGTTTCACAGCGGAAATGGCAAAGGAGAAGAAGGGCGAAGCCCCATCAGCTACTTCGCATATAAATGGCTCTTTAACATAGCAACAGCATGGGAGAGGGAGAGAGAGGCAGAGAGAAACAGTAAAACAGTTTCGAAAAGGGGGGACTTACAATTAGGCTAACAATAAGAGTGAGGGACAGAAGAATCGAGAGAGCGAAAATCATCCATCATGAAAGCGAAATTAATACATTTTCTATTCATATTTCCCTCATAATCAATAATTATTTTCACGGCTGTTTCGGCTACAATTAGGTCTTTGGCAGTTCCGTTAGCAATGTAAAATCGGCTGGTTCACGTAAACCACCTGGCCCTGATCAAGAACAAGTTTGGAAAGGAAATTGCAATTCGAAGACACCAAACAATAGAAGAGCACACACGACAGGAAATGCTCAATAATTGAAAGGCCTCAGGAAGGGATGTCCACATCGGGAACACAAAAAAGGAAAGAAGTGGAAACTATCTGCAAGCTGTCGCGTCGTGGCAAGCAATATTGATGCAGGAAGCGAAAGAATGACGGCCAAATGAGCTTTCTTTCTTGGGGCAGGAGTGCAATATACATTTTTTTTTAAAGGGCTTAATATTTGTAGCACGGTAGAGGCAGAAAATAGGAAATATTACACAATTTACACTTTTAAAACATCTTAAGTGAACGGAATTATAATGGTTCTAATGCGCGAAAAAATAAAAGATAGAACACTCTTCTGTTTCAGCACGGTGACTCAGTCTTCCGACATCGCCTTTTTCCTGACTTTAGCAGAATGTTTCGTCGTCGCCCTGTCAATCTTTTCTTCTTGCTCCTCGATCTTACTCTCCCTCCCTCGTGCTCTCTCTCTCTCTCTTTCTGGCTCTCTCTCTCTCTTTCTGGCTCTCTCTCTCTCTCTTTCTCTCGTTTACGCTCTCTTTTCAGCCTGTTTTCACTTCGCGTAATGTCTAGCTTCAACATCTTGGAAGATTCTGTCTCGATGTAGATGAAAAAGAAGAGAGAAGAGTTAAGATGAAGAGACATCTTCGCTTCTCACGATAAGCAGAAAAGATTAGAAAAGGGGCACGGCAACATCCAACTGAAGTGAAGAAGTCAGCAGATAGATATCGGATTTATACAAGCAATGTCTCTGGCAGATTAACACAGAACGAGGCAAAATATATCAACACAGAAAAATACATACAAAGATCGCAATAAAAAATGTAAAAAAAAAATTAAAATTAAAAGTTCTGCTGAAGCCCTTTTGCATTGTAATCGGCTTACGGTTCAATGTTTGCAAATTGCCACACTTTTAAGGCTTCTCCATTTGTGTCTGCTTTATAATAGTTTTTATGCCCATTATTTTCTCACTCTCTCCACTCCCTACCTTTATGCACTTTTCTATCCTTCACAATCTCTCTCTCTCTCTCTCTCTCTCTCTCTCTCTCTCCCTATCGCTCTCTAATGATCTATCTTTCTGTCTAACCGGTTCAAATCCGCTTCCATGCTGCTCCTGTAGCATCCTGAGCCGGAAGCTGGCGTGGCCATTTCGGAATCGACTCTTGGCCGCGGCAGCTGCTCCGGCGGGCGCAGGCGCCGGCAGAGGCGCTGGCGGCATCTCGTCCTCGCCGGTCAGAAGAGCAAGCTGGGAAAGAAAAACAAGAGCTGAATTAAAAGAAGACGGTCACCATAAAGCATTGAATGCAGTTTGCCCAAGGAGTAGGCACTCTAATTGGCAGGACGTGAAAACTCGCCGCTTGAAAATAAATGAGTGTTAAGGACCGCGGCAATTAGAAATCTCACATGATTTTCCCCCATCGCCCTCCTTTAAGCGCATTTAATTCCTGTTCAAGGCAACCGTCAAACGACAGTTCCAATCTCGAATGTCGAATGAAGTGGGTCAATTCTATTTGGCAGCGTGCTGGAAAGAACTTATTTAGAATTATGAAAAACTAGCCAAATAATTCTGAAGAGATATTCAAATAACTTTGATGTAATGAAACTAGGACAAAAAAAATGGAATAAAATAACACCTTTTAAATATGCATATACATAAATACATAAACAAACACTATAGAGGAATACACGACATATGCATGCTTGGACAGAGAATTTATTTAGGACCTGACCAGCCCCTGAACACTTGCACTCCCCGATTTCCTCCTTCCCCCTCTTTTCTTTCGACTTCTCTCCCTCTGCAATTCCTTAAATCATTTCTCAACGACCTCTACACATTTATTTGACAAGACTCCACCGGAAGAGGAAGTCTTCTTTTATTCGAATGCGGAATTTGCATTGAGCACGTCAAAAAGTAAAGTGTAATTTCTAATATACAGAATTTCTTGGAGGTCTTACTATGTCCTGTTAAATACAAATGTGTTTATACATTTTTGTAAGATATCCTAGAGTAGAGAGTGTTTAGGAAATTAGAATAAAAAAATTGGCAAGTATTAATAACACGTGAAGTAACTTATTAACTATTAGAAAATATTCCTCGCAGATAGAATAGATGCTGGCACGTAGGAGATTCATCCATTAAAATTAGGCCGAAGTGAAGAAAACGATGGACGGGACAGAGTATGATATAAGGAAAGTGTTTAGAGAAGGAGTCAAAGATAGATAAGAAATGAGAGGGGAAAAGAAAAAGAGATATTGAGAAATAGAAATGAAGAGAGTGAGAAGGAGCGAGAAAAAGAACGAGACCCGAGAGCATAATCTTTCTCTACTTCCATTTGTGATATAGAGAGAGAGAAACCTCAGGCGATGTTCGAGGTGGATCAATCCAAATGCACGAGATTAGAGCTGCCGTCACCACAATTCCAGGAAAGTTCGGCAACCAGAAAAAGGAAGTGAATTAGGAAAAGATCTATAACAATTCTGTCAAATATATGTATTTTACCTCATGCTCTATCCACTTCAAGATTCGCTCTCTCCTGGTGCAGATCTCTAGCAACTTCACAAAACAATTCTCCGAATTTTATATTCATCTCTCATGAGCCGTTTCTCGTATCGAATGCATTCTTTTATCACGAATAGACAGACGCCCTAATAAATGATGGATAATCTTAATCTTACAAGTTGGATTATGACGATCGCAAGGAGAATGCAACCCCCGTGTTTGAGGCAGTTTCATTCTGGAAAATCTGGACCATCCATATGAAAAAGGAAAATACAGAAATTTTAAGGAGGAGAAAGGAGATAGAGAGTGAGAAAGAGGCAGAATGCCGAAAGAATAAGAGTTATAAATTGTACAATAAAGAATATAAAAAAAAAAACAATTTTTTTTTCGAATTCTACAGAACATGGCAATGATGTTCGAAGGAAGTAAAGCGGATATCATCTGGAAAATGTCCAGGAGTACGAAGTATGGATAGAGGATCAGAGAACGAGATGTAAAGATAGAGGAGGTAAAAGAGAGTGAGGAGGGCAGAGAGATATTGAGAGATAAAATGAAATGAAGGAAAAGAAAGTTAGAAAAAGAACAGAAAACAAGAGAGTGGCCAGAGGGGTGAGAGGGATTTGGAAGGATCTCAAAACAAAACGCACCACTAAGAACACGATCGACAACAACCTTGTAGAGTAACCGGTGTCTCTCTCTCTGTGACTCTGCCTACTTATCTCTCTCTTACTCTCCCTCTCTCTGTTTAATCCTAGTCTATTGCTTTTACTCTTTCATTTTCACAATCTCTCTTTCTCTCTGTCTTCAAAATTCAGGAATTGAAGCCAACACGTACAGGTGGCAGCATATGAAATTGAGAAGATCGCTGTCATAGAGACAGCAAGACAGAGAAGAACAGAATAGAGAAAGCATATCAATGAAAGAGGCAAAGAAATTGCCAGAGAGAGAATGCTGCTTGTAGTCTGCTATTTCAGAAACTATGAGTAACGAAATATTGACGGCCAAATGAGCTTTCTTTCTTGGGGCAGGAGTGCAATATAAATTTTTTTTAAAGGGCTTAATATTTGTAGCACGGTAGAACGAGAGAGGAAAAGGTTGTCAAACGCAAGCTACATAGTAATAAGTGAAACTAGCTAGTAATAAGTGAGGAAGCGAGGGATAGAAAAGAGAGAAAGAGAGAGAAAAATGTCAAAAGAGATTATGAAATCTAATAAGCATTGCCATGATACACTTGTAAAGAAGAGAAGTTTGAAAGACAAGAAGTAAATATTTAAAGGGAAGAAGGAAATTGAGCCTGAACAAGAAGGAACTTGACAATAGCTCAACGGGATTCATTGCAGAGGAAGTGGCAACAATCGAAGAAGATAAATTGCATTCGGATATCGCTTCAAAATAAAAATCCCTTGAGATATTTCAGTTAATTATTGTTTTGACAACTATTTCTTTTTATTATTATTATATAATTTCCAATAAAATGAAATGTTTCTCTGAAATGCGCTTTGAATAATCGTGAGTGTCATTATGTTATAGTGCATGCATATATTTTCTATTTTCGCATACGCATTTCATTTGAGAATTACTCATAATTTTTAGACCAATAATGAACGAAGAGTTTTGTTAGCGGTATAATAAACAGAAGACGAATCGGTGTTTATTGCGTTTTGCATATATCTACATACATGCGTATGTACACAGGAAACACATAGAAACCACCAACATATGCTCTTACATTTGTATTTTTATGCTTACTCACATAAGCAGTAGAGGGGAGTTGTTTTTGGGTTTCGTAGTGTGGAATGGAGTACATACAGTACCGTCCAACATTGTTGGGTCCGAAATTAATCCGATTAATTAAATTAATTTAAATAATTCAAACTGGAATTGCGAAGTGCTAAGGACATGCCGTGCGATTTCGTCGGAGGGTTTTATGTCTTTTTTCATTGCGCGTCACCCTAGAAAAACCGTTTTCCAAAATATGCCGAAATGACAAAGATTTGACAATTTTTCAACGCTACGCTGTTTAGCGGAATTTTTTACGGGGTGTTCGGCTGAGAAATCAGCTGGCAGAATCCAGCAGCCAAACTACAAACAACAAATTAGAGTGAAATTTTCTAAGCGCTTCTTATTTTGTTTGAGTTTCTTCCTTTATTTTGCTTGAGTTGCTTATCATATTTGGGTATAAATGATAAGAAAAATGGAAAATAAGATTTTTTGTAGGGAACAAAAAATTTACTCCCGCACAGCATCGAACACCGGACCTTGAGATTCCCAGCCAAACGCTGTCGCAATACACCACACGCAATTAGCAAGAAATGGAAAGTTCCTTTTCTATCCGGACCCGAAACAGTTATCTCTTGGAATGAAAAAGATCGAAATAAGAGGGAGAGATAGAAGGGAGAAGGAGAGAGATAAAACGAGACTGAGAGAGATATAGTGAACGAGAGAGAGAGAGAGAGAGAGAGAGAGCAACAGAGAAAGAGAGGAGGGGATAGATTGAAAGAGTGAGAGAGAGAGTATGTGTGAACGAGAGTGAGAAAGAGAGAGACAGTAAATAGAGGGAGAGAGAGGGAGAGAATGAGAGAGACAGTAAAGAGAGGGAGAGAGAGAGAATGAGAGAGACAGTGAAGAGAGAGAGGTCGATAGCAGAGATTGTCAACTTTTTTCAATGAAAAGCGTTGCAGTGTGTTGGGAGGTCTACGCTTTGTAAAAATTAACCAGGCAAGCCCCTTGAATCGTCTTCCTCCACGCTTCGTTGGTGAGGCTGCGGACAACGTGCTATTAAAGGTACATTCCATTTCTCGCAAGTTGCTTGTGGTGTATTGCGACAGCGTTTGGCTGGGAAACTCAAGGTCCGGTGTTCGATGCTGTGCTAGAGCAAATTTTTTGCTCGCTACAGAAAATCTTGTTTTCCATTTTTCTTATCATTTATACCCAAATATGATAAGTAACTCAAGCAAAACAAAGGAAGAAACTCAAACAAAATAAGAAGCGCTTAGAAAATTTCACTCTAATTTGTTGTTTGTAGTTGGGCTGCTGGATTCTGCGAGCTGCTTTCTCAGCCAACACCCCGAAAAAATTCCGCTAAACAGCGTAGTGTTGAAAAATTGTCAGATCTTTGTCATTTCGGCATATTTTGGAAAACGGTTTTTCTAGGGTGACGCGCAATGAAAAAAGACATAAAAACCCTCCGACGAAATCGCACGGCATGTCCTCAGCACTTCGCAATTATAGTTTGAATTATTTAAATTAATTTAATTAATCGGATTAATTTCGGACCCAACAATGTTGGACAGTACTGTAGGTTATAATTCATAACAACAAGTATCTTACGATTAGCTGCAATCAGAGCTATTCAAAGAGTGTCACAAAAACGTAGAGAAATTGTTTTTATGTACATATTTCTTTTTATTATACAGTTTTTATTTTGAACCTTTGGCGGCATTGACCGGCACCGCCAGGAATCACGTGAGCCAGGAGCTGCGAGAGGCTGTTGTTGGAGGGGAGGCCGCTTCATTGCTCCGCTTTTATTATTACTTAAATAACACTATTTACTTATTAGTGACTGCAGGTTAAAAGCGCCAATGGAATACGTTCATATCACATAGGGAGCAGTGAAAAAATTAACAATACAGAGTGCATAAATAGTACAGCTCAAATTCGTATGCTGAGGTCCTACAGCTACGATTATTAGAATAGCTTCATTCGACACGGAATTGTCTGACAAGGGCACTAGAAAGACATGAAAAAATAATCTCACCCGATAAATCACTTGACGGTACTAGAAATAACCGCCGGCCTCATAAGAGTTGACAAAAATAAATCTCAACGAGTTTCAGAGCGGCTAGTTATTAGAAAAATTAAGACAGACAAGAGAAGTCATTCAGGTGTTTGGAAAAATGTGAAGAGCATGGCGGATACATTGGGAATGGGAATTAGAATCAAAATAGAATAGATACGGAGTGAAAGAAAGAGTGAGAGAGGGAAAAGAATGAGAGAAGAGAGAGAGTGTGAGAGAGAAAGAGAGCAGGAGAGAAAGAGAGAGAGAGAGAAGAGAGAGAAGGAAAAACACCAACGGCAAAAGCTAGATGAAATGAAATTGCTGTCCACTAGCGCATATAATGAGGAGGCGCTGAAGATGTTTCTCGTCTACGAGAAGCGACATCGTGACACTGCATATTCTGTATTCAGTCAGCGAGGAATTTCTGTGACTCTGTCTATGCCGCAAAGTTCCTCATATTCTTTCTCTCTCTCTCTCTCTCCATCTTTTCTCTCGTCGTCTATCTCTCTCTTTCTCCTTTCTCTCTCTTTCCCTCTCTTTTTCTCTCTCTCTCTCTCTCTCTCTCTTCGCCCCCCCCCCCACACCCCTCTGCCTCTACCCGTTCGCTTGCCATTCTTTGTTACTTTCTCCATCACTCCCTCTCCTCTCTCTCCACCGATCCTCTTCAACAATTGCCAAGAAAAAAGAAAGAGGAAGTATGTAAGCGCTTGCACAAAAGGACGTGAATAAAGCCTTTTTAGCGTTCCCGCCAAAACGGTTTAGTGCACTCGTGACAAAACATCGCAAGCCCTCATTGCGAAGCCGTTCAATGACGGGTGCTTAGATATTGTGAGAAAACTTACAAGGAGATGAAGGCTTTTGGCACAGTTTCTTCTCGCAAAAAATATATGCAAATACATACCAAGAAGAAGAAAATGTGGCAAGAAGAACGCCTTTAATAATAGATATAAAGCTAGAAGCTTCCGTGAATGCCTCGGGGGAGGGGGGGGGGTGGAGTGTTTCCACGAAAGTCACGGAGAAAAGACAGCAGTCTTCAAGTGTGCACAAACAGATGTATGTACATGCATATATATATATATATATATATATATATATATATATATATATATACATATGTACATACATACATATATGTAGTAGACATATGATACACGCCTCGTCCAACACGCTATTGCCATTTCTGATGCAGCACAAAGTGTGAAGATGAAGGGGTTTGCAGGCGAAAATGTTGGAGTGAATCAACTGTCTCCTCAGCTCTCTCTTTCTCTCTCTTCCTCTCTCTCTCTCTTTCCCTCTCTCTCTTTCCTCTTTTCAACCGCTCTCCCTGCGTCCGTCGTTCCGCTTTTTAGATTAATTTCTCTCTTCATATTTCTTTTAAAATCGTCGACTGTTCATGTGCGCGTGCAAATTTTTTTTCTCTTCCAACGCTCTCGCCAAAAAGTGTTCCAGAACCGTTTTCATACAAAATTCTATGAAAAACCATCACTTATTTTAGGGGTAAATCGTTGCGGAAATTGTATCCAGAAAGTGTCACCGGAAATATCCTTTCAGAAAGAGGCGCCAGTTCACCCTTTCTGCTTCGAATGTTGCGCGCTAAAGAGGCGGAGTTTATTATAATGGATAATTCCACTCGATTCGCAACAAGAACTCAAGTGCTCTACATTTGGCTCTTCGAGAATGGACAGAATAAAACACAATGTTATTCTTCTGAATGTCAAGAGCGCAGCACTGACTCATCACTTCAAGTTGTTGCCCAATCAATGTTCTTCTCCCGTAAATACACCCACATCAAGGATCCAGGCTTCTTCAGTCTCTTCTCAATCGCCAATTCAAGTATTTCCTCCGGATTACGAGCGATATGACAGGAACAGCAGAGACAGAGAAGAATCCCCTCGCCCTTCTGGAGATTAAGGAACGTCCTTGTAGACGACCATTCTAGGCCACTTCAACTTTAGCATCTTCCAAGAATAAAGAAGGACAGACAGCCAGGCAATAACATCGACCATCACGATTCCATGACCACCGCAAACAATCTATACATTACTTCGATTCTCTTAATCGCTGACAAAACCTCCTGTGTGTATGTAGTATGGAAAAGGATCAATGCCATAATCTCACGCCTCAGGCAGAAGCTCCCAGCAGAGTTTTAACTCTGCGTGCAAATGGATTAGCGATGGAAAGATTATCGCTCGTGGAATAAGGAGAAGATGAAAAGAAGCGAATATTGACTGCGCTTTCAACACTTCCGTATGTTTTTTTTAAATGGTATTTTTATGAAAACGATTAGCAGCGCACAATTGGTCTGCTTATTAATTATCTTATTATAAAGCTATTGTAAGTGTAGTTACTCAGTTTTTTTCTTATTAAAATAGCCCTATCTATCAATTCCTCACCTTATTATGAGTGAAGGCGGTACGCGCTCGGGGAGGAAGGCCAGGAGAAGCGCGGCCCTCTTCTGCCGACGATGGATTCTGCTCTGTCGATCTGAAGAATTTTTTTTCTATTTTACATAAATTTTCTGGGTGATATCAAAAGAAGAAAATAAATTTCGATCATAATTTTAACGGACTTTTTCGACGTTGTGATACTCTTCTCGTTGGACTTTTTCCGCTCGCCGCCACGCAGCCAGCCGGGCAGCTGCATGTGCTGCTGCTGCGGAGGCGGTGGCTGCTCCTTGTGCACCGGAGAGCCTGGAAGTGGGTTATTTTAGTCAATTGGTTAGTCTCCACGATCATGAGCCAAAGGCTCACTGTTCGATCCCCGTTGGAATCTCCCCAGGCCTACCAGGCGTTGAGCCGACCGACATTCCACGTTGAAGCGAAAACTTGCCACGAGCAGTTGAACTCATCTGACAATGAGTACATTCCCTTTATGTATCTATCAACTTTATCGCAGTCATATAAATTGTCGATTAAAACACAATTGATATTATAAAATATGTATGTCATTTCTTTGTTCAGTAATATGCACTTTTAGAATTATGCAAGTATTACTCTTGGAGTGCTCAATTCGATAAGAGAGGTGCTATATTTGGTGCCGGCTAATGTTCATCAGAGGAATACACAGAAAATCTATTAATTGCTTATGTACGGCAAACGGAGAATTGAGGAAATGGTGCTTGAGGGATTTGTTAGCTATTTATATTCTCTCTCACTCTTCTCGCTCTCATTCTCTCTCTCTCTCTCTCTCTCTCTCTCTCTCTTTTCCTCGATCTCGCTCTTGAAACATCGGAAATTATGAATCTGCTAATAACGCTTAGCTTTAACACCTAAAATAGAAAATTTATGCAACTTCCAGTGCTATCAAGTGCAATTTTCCCTCAACAATTGAAAAAAATTTTTTTTTGCTAAAATTTGGAAAATATCATTATGTGTTTAAATTGAACACTGGATATATCGCGCTAGAAGTTTTAAAAGACAAAAAGATGGCTGCCGGGCATGCACAAATACAGAAGATTTGCATTTATTGCAAGATAGAGTGAATGATTGTGGGTAGGACGAAGATAATATATCGAGCAAGTAGGAAAAAAACAGGAGGATGGCGGAGGTGCTGAGAAATAGAGTTGAAATAGAAACGAAAGAGAGAGAGAGAGAGAGAGAGAGAGAGAGAGAGAGAAAGAGACATAGATAAAGAAAGAGAGAGGTAGAACCAGAGTGAAAGAGAGAAAAGAGATATAGAAAAATAAATGCCGAAAGTTGTGCTTGGCTAAAGCCGCAAGTGTTGATGGCGTCGAGAGTGGAGAAGAAGCTATTCCGTCGCTGCTCTGCTAATCTGCCATTTCTTCGTAAACTCTCTCCTTCTTTACTATGCTCTCTAGTTCTTTCCATGTCTGAATCTCTCGTTTATCCCTACGCTCTCTCAGCTAAAACCATCAGTAGTAGCTTCACTCTCTCTTCACATTATCGTGGACTCGTGATGGCGTCCCGAGATATTCCAGGGCTTCACCACCGGACGGGGGGAGGGAGGGTTAATCTGGCAGAAGGGAGGGGGCAAATCACAAGGACATCTTTCACTGATATAGTCAACACCATAAAAATATCACAATCAATATCTTACACGTTTTTACCGAATAATCACAACATTGAGGAAGGGGTTCAGTGAGCGCTAAGTAATCTAACAAATCTCTTATTTCGAAAACAGAACGTATAAAACCACGGTGTTCGATTTGGTTTTTTTTAATGCAAAGTTATTTCAATCAAGTGCAAATTGAAATTTTAGTGCATGAAAACTTTTGAAGTACCTGGAAAAAACTACCCTTGAAAGTGTACACAGAAATACAAGGACTTGTTTTGCATCAAAATTTTTTTAAAGAGAATAAAAGGCAGAGAATGGCAGTCTCCTCATCACTTCTACTACTATCGCGGATCGCAGTGGGTTGCTCGCGTGGACTCCTGTGTTCGATTTCCCTTTTAACAACTACTTGAATTGTGCTCCCCAACGGTTTCGTTATAGAAAAAAACTTTAATTTGTTATAATACTTTTATTTAAGTATAATTGACTTCCAAATAATGTTGTTTCTTGAGGAGAGTAAAAATGTTCACGGACGACGATCTCAACGTCTTCTACTACCACGGCGTGATCCTCGACGATGACGCCAAGAAGCTCCTCGAAGTCGGAGTTCTTCCTTTATAAATAGTACTAATGAGGCGACGATGGAATCGGAAGATTTAATACTTACTTTTAAGATAATCCAAGAATATATGTATACATTATAACCATGACACTATGTGCTTCAGACCCCCGGCGACTACCTCGTGCAGGGGCGCCAGGAGTCGGACGACACCGTCAAGATCATCGTAGCTATCCGCCAGAAGGCCGGAGACGAGGGAATCTTGCGACTGCCGCTGTCCAAGACGACCAAGGGAATCGGACTCGCGGTCCGTGGCCGGCTCTTCTCTTCCACACTATTTCTAATCTGCCAATTCGCGTGCTGGAACGCAAATGGAAATGATTTGTCTAATCGGAAAAAATTAACCGGATCGCAGTGAGATTGCAAGTAGAAATGGACAACGAGGGCTTTCTGAAGTTCGTGCTAAACCGTGACTGGAGAAAAGTTGCAGCGTTTCTTAATTTAAATGAGACCGAATACAAACATTCGAATACTTTTAGAATAGAAATTATATCGCCTTACGTGATTTAGGACATGAAAATTGATGTCATTAATCTTACTCGAGACAGACTAGCGTCCAGGTCATGCGTAACATAAGATATTTTATTGCCCAATCCACTACAGAAACTCATGTACTTTGCCTCATGCCTTTTCCTCATTGTTTGGGACGTTTGCTTGTCTCATTGAGTAAGACCAGTGCGTCGGATTTTTTTTTTAATATTTAATAATAATAATACCATTCTTTCTGTTGTCAGAACCAGATGTTCACTTCGCTGGACGCGGCGGTGGCGTGGCTGCGGAAGGCGCCGCGCGAGGTGGAGAAGGGCGTGGTGGTGGAGACGAAGTGGCCCGTGCCTTGCGACAAATGGGCACTCCGCCACTCTGACGTCCGCATGAAGGAGAAGGTCGTGGATAGACGAATATGGGAAAGACAAAGGACATAAGTTAAACAATACTTTAAGCATTAGAAAAGAAGAGATAATAAAGAAGAAGGAGAAGATCTAATTTTACCCTTTAGTCAGTCTGCTATCTTTTTGAGCATAGAAGTGCGCTGGGAAATGTTAAAACAGACCTTCTAAGTGTGGTGTCAACTTTACAATTAGCAGGAACAAATCTGTCTCCCAATTTGAGATTGGATACGGCGCCTACGGCACGGTGTGGCGTTCGCTGCTAACGAGGAAGGAGAGTGAGAAGATCGTCAGTGGCTCTCTCGCACTTACAATCATTGCTTCAATTCAACTTCTGCCAAATTTTAAATCAGCGGATAAATTGCATACTTTATTATCTAATGCATCCAACAACTTCTTATTCTTTTCTAGAAAGTCGCGGTGAAGAAGTTGGACAGCCAGCCGAACACCAACTTCCTCGTGGAGTTCATGAAGGAAGCGCGAGTCATGCAGCTCTACGACCATCCCAACATTGTCGCGTTCGTCAGCTTCTTCGTCGCTCTTCGTTTCTGCCACTCTCTCTCTCTCCTTCTCTCTCTCTCTTTCTTTCTCTCTCGCTGCTCTATCCCCTCTCTCTCCAGCTTCTACGGCTACGTCGTCGACCGCATGCCGTACCTGCTCGTCATGGAGTTCTGCGACGGCGGCTCCGTCGAGGACTGCCTCAGAGAACACAGCGCAAAGTGTGCTTTATCACTTTCGTTTGATCTTTGCCGCCGTGTTCGCATGGAACTCTCATGATATCAGGCCCATCTCGAAGGCAACCCGGATCGACCTGGCAGTCCAGGCCGCAACGGGCATCGAGTATCTTCACTCGAAGAAGTCAGCGAGATCATTGCGAAATAAAGGAATATGGAGAAAATATTGTGTTTCTGCACTCGGGCTGAAAAAGGGAAATGTCTACAATATTTTAAAACATCCAAATAACTTATGGTTCCTTTAAGCAATAGCAACAAAACGTTGCAAGGTTCATAGATTCCTTTTAGGGAAAGTTATAATTAGTGGAAGATTAGGAATAAATCAAATCTAATATTCCAGATGCATCCACCGTGACATTGCTGCGCGAAATTGTCTCCTGAAGGGCAAGACACTCAATGTCGCCGACTTTGACATGTGCCGCCAGACGTCGGCGTACAAGGTAGAGGAAGTCTGAGGCATCGAAGCCGGAGGCCGCGGCCCATTCGTGCACTCGTTAAGCACTCGGCTACACAACTCCTCGCCAGGTCGACCTGGGCAAGCCGACGAATGTGCGCTGGCTCGCGCCCGAGGTGTGGGTGCGGAGCGAGACGAACTTCGCAACTGACGTCTACGCTTTCGGCGTCTTCCTCTGGGAGCTCTTCGTCCTTCCCTACGACATTCCATACGCCCCGTGGAAGGCCAGGATCGTCAAGGTCAGCATATTGCGCTAATTCTGTTCAAGTATGTGGTGATTAAACAAATTAATTATTCTTCGGACAATTTCTCTCTCTCTCACTCTCACTCACTCTCTCTCGTTCTCATTTTCTCTCTCTCTCTCTCTCAGTTCAGAAGCGCGTGATGGAAGGCTACCGCATGCCGGCCCCGCCGGGCATGCCGCCGAAGCTGGAGCAGGTGATGAACAACTGCTGGGAGAAGAACCCGGAGAAGCGGCCGGACATGGGCGACGTCCGCGAGAAGCTCGAGCAAATTGAAAAGGTTTCTTCCTCTCTCGCCCAGTATCCACTTCCTCGCTCTCTTCTTTATCTCTTATATTCTCGTTCTGCCCAACCCCCTCTTTTAATCTCATGGATTTACTCTCTTTCTCTCTCTTGCTCCTGGCCCTTTCGCACACTTTTCAATCAACTTTATTCCCGTTATAGTCTCATTTTTAATAAATTTCGCATAAATTCAGTTCCTTTTTTCCTTTTTTTTCTCGAAATACATA
The DNA here is from genome assembly GCA_945643635.1 of Allodiplogaster sudhausi. Taxonomy (NCBI): domain Eukaryota; kingdom Metazoa; phylum Nematoda; class Chromadorea; order Rhabditida; family Diplogasteridae; genus Allodiplogaster; species Allodiplogaster sudhausi. The sequence goes on from CALZFC010000126.1 coordinate 594,217, forward strand.
CCTCTTTTCCAGACTTCTTCCACCGACCATACACGCAGCAAAAGCCGTTAGTTTTTCACTTTAATATATTTCTCATATAGTCAACTTTCTTATGCCTTTTCTCTAACAATAAGACGGCCTCTTTTTCAGCCTATGCCCAGGGATGACACACGAAGCAACAGCCGTCATTGGCCGACCTCCCTCTCCTCTTCTCTCTCGTCCGCTCTTTCTATGTCCCCCACTCTCTCGCTCACTCTCTCGTTTATCTCTCCCCAGCCAGCTTTTCAGTCTGGCTCGCTCTCTATTCTCTTCTCGACTGAAAGTGTCCTACACGATAAAGAGCAATTTTTTTCGGGGTAAATTATTTGGCATGTGAAAAAACACAGAATATGAACAATCATGATAGAAGTAAATGGAGGACCGAGTCACTGCCTTTGTCCTAATGTACGGCTCCTCGCATCGCGGAGCGGGGTCAGTTCGCCCCTGGGGCTGACAGTAGTCGTGTTTAAAAAAGCAAAAGCGTTATTGTTGTTATATAGATTGAAAATAGATTGTGATGATCATAGGAGGAGTCGTTAGATTCGTTAGACTGTTAACCTTTGATGAATACCGCAGAGAGTAGCCAATGCCGTTTTTGGATCAGCGAGATCGAAAAGAGTCCTTTCACTTTCTGTTTGTGCGATAAGTGACGAAGGAGAGGCGGCATTCTCCGGCTGGCCATCCTTTCACTTTCTTCTCCCCTCTCCCCTCTCCCCTCACCGCCTGCAAAGGACAACTCGCAACAAAAAGTGCTATTTGCCCTTGCGTAAGCGCGAAGAGATATCATCTATTTTTCCAAGAGAGCCTGTCTACAAGCCTCCACCTAGTTTGATCCAGCAGATAAAAGTAAATGACAGTTTCTTTAAATTAAAATTCCAATTTCATTTCTGTATGTATGCATTGTCTAACTCCGACTGTACAATTTGAGGGAATGCATCGTCCGTTATATCACCTTGTTAGGTTCGAAATTCGTATATATACTATTATGGTTATGAGTCCACAAAGCCCGAAATGTTCCCGTACTTTATGACTGCATAACACGAAGACAGAGAGAGAGCAAGGGAAAGGTCTTTTTGGGCAGAGTGTACAGATCGTGACTGCCTAAGGAAAGAGCAAGAAAAAAGAGAGCGATGGAAAGTGAGAGGAGAAAGTTCAGGTAGATCCAGAGTAGCAGACAGAGAGACGGAAATACATAGACTGTGCGACAGAAGGGATAAATTCTGTATTCATCCTCGCTTAGTCAGTGAAAGCAAGGTGAAAGTGCGTGAAGAGAGCATACAAAAGGGAGTGAGCTAAGGTAATGAGAGGAAAACACGGAATGGATGAGCATGAAAGGCAGAGGGATAATGAGACAGCCAGAGAAGCAGACGATTGAGGAGAGAGAGAGAGAAGAAGAAAAATAGCAGAGAGACAGGGAGACAGACAGACATGCCCTGGCACGGCCGTACGGTGCACTCCTCTTGCGTAGGAGGGCCGTTCTGTGCCATTTTACAATGCCTCCCCCCACCCTCCCTACAGGCTCTGCACACTGATCTGATGAGGATGGCTAAAGTGATAGAGGAAGCGAAAGAGTGTTAGACGGAGAGAGTCTCAGAGAAGGAGAGAGGAAGAGGATAGGAGAAGGCAGATACTTTCGCTGCCTACTCTCTACACACCACTAAATCGGATTGGGCGAAGGCTGCACTCCCTGCAGTCACCCTCTGGCACGGCTGATCTTGAGGCGGTAACAGCCATGAGACATGAAAGGAACGCTACAGCTCCATCGTTCTCCATCAGGTTAGCCACTTCCGTTCATATGAAACAGTTTAATAAGTGGATGAGTATGTTTTTTTTCGTATACTAGTACCGCACTTAAGGTTAAGGTTTTATTTATGCCTTCAAGTACATGTTTTGGCTCGGAGAGTTCTAGTCTATCTTACCATTAGAGTTAATAGACTTATTTTATAGCATTTTAAATCGTTTATATGCCATCTTTCATCAAGAGGTTTTTGTATGACCCTCTTACACGCTTATTACTGGTGCGAATCTACCGTCAGATTCGAGAGAGAGAGAGAGAGAGAGAGAGAGAGAGTTGACAGGCCAGAGACTGGAGAGTCAGAGAAAGCAGAGCGCGTTCTCCCTGAAGTGCACACTCACTCATCGTATTGATGACAGTCCTTCTTTCAATTTCTTGCCTCAGCCATTACGCGCTTGGTTTTCCCTTATTTTATTAAAAAAAATTTTTACTCAAAATCGCTTTGATGCAATTGAGTGCTAAGGCTTCATGTGTATCAATAGCCACTTTCAGTCATTTCGCATTGGCTAAAGCGTAGCGTTCATCCTTAGGATTCTCACCAGTCGCTCAACTGTCTGTGCCCACTTCCTGCACTGCAAGTAATATCCGTAATTCGCCTTTCTATGTTGAGAGCCACATATTTTCCGCTTAGTTGATAACGTAAAGCTGTCAGGAAGAAAAGGAAAAAAGCTGCCAGCGGTACAAGTAAGAGATATCCGGCCTTGGATAGTGCGGAAGTGGGAGATGAAAGACATCGCTCACGGTTGTAAAACTGTTATCTCTTCGTGCTCACCAGAGTGCTTCCCTTTGTGGCAGGAATAACAAAGTTAATGGGCGTGCGAAGCCGTGTTTCAAGTACACTTCCCCGCGGTGTATCCGTAGAGGCGGCATTTTACCCTCATCTCTCACTCATACCTCTCTCTCTCTCTCCCTCTCCCTCCCCTCTTTCCCTCCCTCTCCCTCTCTCTCTCTCTCTCTATCTCTCTCTTCCCACGTCTGTTTGAAGTATTTGTCTGTCATCTACGGCACCATCGTCCGGGTCGTGGGGTAGGTGGGGAGGGTGAATGGTTAATAGCACAGCCTGCATTTTCAAGTTTCTTTTTGCCTGCCGCCACTCTATGAACTACACAAAAGCACAGAATATCTATGCGGATGCTGCTAGTTCTAGTTCTCTTTTCTTTACGGCGCTTTCTACATACACATACATTGTATTTATGTACATACATACATATGTACACACAATATAAGTGTAATTGATTGAATTGTCAGCAAATATCCGAAGGAAGTCATGAGATAATAACGTATCTTGAATTGATAATGACATCATATCCTTTGGGGGGGGGCTGTAGTGCATGTATGTAACTTGGAAAAGCTCTAGTGAGTTTTTCTTTTTCTTTTTGCCAGCCTCGGTCTGGCAGTCAACAGTGTATGTAGCTGCCCTTGGTGAGTAGATAAAGGGGGGAGGGAGATGTGTATAGAGAGAAAATGATAAATGCTCTTGATTACTTTAGCTGTTCAATAAGAAGGCCGATTCGCTCTACTCTGGCAGAAGTATTGAATGGTTACTGCAATGACAAAAGACGGAATTCTTAAAAGTTTACGTAGGAGCTTCTTCTTAAGCATGTCTTGGAAACTCGGATGCAACTCAGCCTTCGTGTGCTGTAATAGCAGCGTATGACCTTTGCCCTCGTTAAGGGCTTGCCTTTTAGGGATGCGCAAGTCGCATTAAGCCCATGTGTTATTCTCGTGTCCTGAATAGGTTTGACAATACACCGCCCTCTGTGTGCCGCGCATAGAGGCTTTCATCCTAGTTTCATTCTTTCTCTTTTGTTGTCCTTCTCCACTTTAGCTTTTCTCAACATATCTCTCATTCCTCTTCCTAGCAAATTACATAGTATATGTACATACGCTTAAAATTTTCAACTGTATCTCTTATCTGATCCTCTTGCTACAGTGGGAAACCTTATCCATAGCGTCTTTATAAGTACTTTTTGATGAAGTAGAAAGACTCTCGCTTTCTTCAGCTGGCGTCGTGCGAGCGCCTTCCGGGTCCTCCTTGGCGTTTTGGTAGCGGCAGCCGCGTGCGGTTCACCTGCAGAAGCATGCGGCGCGACTCGCACCACTACTACGCCAGCTCCATTTGGTACGGTTGCCAGCTCTATTTACTTCCATTCTGCCTTGTCTCTTTTTTTAATGAGCATTCTTATCACTTCTTCTTCTTTGAAGCCTACTGGTAGATTAAAAAAAAATTGAAACAGAAATTGAAATTGCCATATTTTTTTTTAAAATTCAATAATTGTTCCATGAAAGTTCCTTGACCTTTCAGTGACCACCACAGTCGCGCCGGTAGTGACGACTACGACTGCGGCACCGGTCACCACAACAACCACCCCAGCCACTACCACGACTACTGTAACGACCACCACCACAACGACAACTGTCGCACCTCCTCCTCCTCCTCCTCCACCTCCTCCTCGTATCGTCATTCGCTATTTCTTTCTTTCTTTTTTCGTTTCTCTATCTGCTCTATCTCTTCTCTCTCATTCCCTCTCTTTTCCCATTTCTCACTTTCAAACTCCATAGGCTGATATATGCTACTTTGTACTCGGCTACTTCATCTCTCATTCAAAGAAGCAAATAATCTACTGTATTCCCCAGTCGTTGGTTACAAAATGACATGCTCTCTTTTGGTTCAAGGGCGGGAATTCAAACGTGATTTATTTTTTGGTTTTTCAACATGTTATTTTCTATGATTGTAGCGGCGCCGTGCACGACATGCTCGGCTGCCCTGACCAGCACTGCACCAGAGGACCCGGCGGCGGGCGAGAAAGAAATGACCTCTGACGTTATCGATAGGACGGGCGCTTGCGCCACTCGCACACTCACTTGCGTGGGCTTCCTCGCCAACATCGAGGTGACGAATATCAATCGAAATGACTACAAATGGAATATATTTAGTTAAACCTCTTGTTCCGATAAGATGGCAGATTTATTATTTGCAGCGATAGATATTATTTCATTTTTATTCCAAACGAAAAAAGATTACTGTAATGATTTGCAGCTCAACAATATGATGGGAGTCGTCACGGAGCCCCCAGGAATGGCAATGATGGTTATGACATGCAACGCCGACGGCACCGCGTGGGAATACATGGGCGCCGCCATTGTCAAGGCTAAATGCGCCAGTTTTTGAGAATGTGCTTTTGAATATCCACTATCTATCGTATTTTGGCGGGAAATTCTGCAAGAGCTGGATTCTGCACTTCTCGATCAGCTGCGCTTGTGTATCTATTTGCGAGTTGGAGCTACATATTTTCACTCAAAAGGTAGGGAAATTGGGCGGATTCGCATTCATGTGCTTGCATTTACTATTTTATTATGTCATGTGAAAGGAACAAATTACCGGTGATTGCTTCTATGTAATCCCTCCAGCACACGTAGTATGAGTATACATAGATAGCGATTATTTGCACTCATTTAATTTATTAATTTCCGCCACTACAAGTTTTATATTAAATTATCTGATGAATAGGCCTATGAATGGTTTATTTCGTATGTATGTAGGTGAACTGCCTAAACGAGCACAGTTATTTTGTCTCTTAATGCGAATTATTTCGACTTGTTAATCATTCAAAATTTGCTTGTGTACGTGAAGCAAAAAGTGGTATCAAATGATTATTCGACATATTCTTCTTTACAATTATTGCAACAACGTGTATTTGCGAGTCAGTTTTTTTTTCATTGGTGCTGCATGCGAAAATCTCATTCTATATTAATTTATTAAAATGTTTCGCGGAATAAATAAAGAAATCAATGCACGCGACCTACAGTTTAAGAGTAAAGGCAACAAAATCTGCCCCATCCTCGAGTGCGAAGTTCTTTGACATGATTATTATTCGGAATTATTCGAGTTTAGGAAAACGATATCGTTGTGCGCTGTGAAAGGCTTCTTGAACATCTCGTTAGGTTTGGTGAGAAATTTTTACAATGATTTTAATTACCGTGAAGGCATGCAAACTCTTGCTCTATGAATAGTTGTCTTTCATTCCGTGCTCACCATCGAAAACTATATACATATTTACATACATGCGTACACATGGCCTCTGCAATAAGAGTTAGAAAAATGATTCGATTACATGTTTGTTAACACCAATTGTTATGGTCAATCAGTGAATCCATTTATCGTTGGATAGGGAATGTGGCAGAGAGGTAATAATATCAAAGATGGTGTAGTCAACTAATAAGATGAAAGTTATCGTCGATAACTTTGTTTTTCGTCATTCAAGGAAGAAGTGGTGGCCGTGGATTCTGATAGTTGGTCGCGCCCCGGCGCGCGAGTGGCCCGCCCGCAAGCAGCACGAGTTCAAGCACGCAGATGAGCGAAGCGCCCAGGAACAGACCGGAGAGTCCACCGAGCGCGCCAACCAGTGATGAGAACTGACGTCATTTATTTAGTATTTAAAAATTATATAAAATTTAATTCCTAGTTTGCTCGTCTTTTGCTATTCCTGATATCTTTTCCTTAAGTATATATCAAAGGATAAGCTTGATCATGTGACGGCGTGAAAAGGTGTTCTATGAGGGAATCAAATAATACGTTTTTCTTCATCAAGCCATTCGAAACAAAGGCCTTTGACAGACGCAGACTTACGGTCACGGCCAGCTGCTCGACTTGGACGACTGCAACGGGAGAATCAAAGAAGATGACGACTTCACTCTAAATGATGGGGAGTACAAACCTTTTTGTCTGCGAAAGAGCAAACTTTGGAATGGTTCCTGAAGTCTTCGTACCGAGCTTTGCGTGCAGTTCCCGACGCCTTCTTCTGGCATCGTCGTGTTTATGCGAAGTGAGCACGCCGTTTTCTTCTGATGATTAGAAGTGAGCATACAACCAAATACCTAGCTCCTTTTTCCAAATATTATTATTCATAGTATGTTTTCTTTTTTTAAGGATGATTTTCATTCTCTCTTTCTCAATCAAACAAAAATATATTTAAAAAGCACATGAACTCTAACCCGTAGGATACTGTAGCTCGTCTGGAATGAGATAGCGTGGAAAGTGGTCGTGTGGCATGGCTGAGGGCATCTGCACTCTGCCCAACTGGCAGGGTCCCCTCGGTCTTGGCGCAGTTTTTCAATGCAAGCAACTGAAAAAGAGATATCAACGTTGCAAGAAAAAAAATTCATATAAGAAGCCCGTTTATCGACTAGGAAATGCTCACTTAAATTGCCACATTCCGAATGAACAAAGTCATTGTTTGAAAGAAAAATGTTTTCTTTAAGAATGATTCACTGACGCTGGCCGAAGCTGCAAGCTGGTGCTCCCTCCTTTCTGACATAGGACGCATCCATGCAGCCGCACGCAGCAAGGACTCCGTCCTGGTAGCACGAGCGGTAGCAGCCCTTAAAATTGCCGTTGAACTGGCCAACTCAGACCACGCAGAACATGAGGTGACTGATGCATCCTATTTTTCCTCATCGTTTAACGATCCACTATCCATCGAGTGCTTCATTTGTGTTTCAGCCTTGTAATAAGTTCCCAATGGTGAATCACGGTTTAAAAAGACACGTTTTGTTCTGTTTATGATTTAGTCGACAAGACTCCTAATTTTGTTTTGTTTTTAACTGTCTTGTAGAGTACAAAGAAGAGATTAATTATTGCGAGAATTCGGTGAACTAAAAGTGAATTAAAATTGCGATTCAATGAGTTAAATGATAACTGACATCCAATGAATACTCGCCGTCAAAGTAGAACGAGCGGACTTCTGACTTGCCATCAACACATTCCTTGTCGGATGAGGCGTCCTTCTTGAACGAGGTCTAAAACACCGAGGTGAGAAGCAATTATTAGTGTCATCTGAATTCAAAAAAAAGTCTCCTGTCGTAAAAAATGTTTTTTTTTTCAAATCGCCGTATTACAAATTAAACAATAATTTACATACAACTGAAAATTTTTACAAATAACTCTTAACTTTCGAATCCTGACGAGGCTTTGTTTCCCTGGCCGAAGAATGATTCGGTTACTCTCAGCGAATACACCAACTGAGGCTAAAAGGATTCTCTACTATTCCGGTCTGCTCCATCTGCTTTCAAATGCTTTATTAGTTTTTCTCAATCTCTTCCAAATGATCACACCGACCATCCTGAATGTATACGTTGATGCCTGAGGCTTCCGACCACGCAGCTTGCTCCCAGAGCTGCGCGTCAACCAAAGCGCGAAAACCTGGATATTAAAACAAATACATGTTAAAATTATCTCATTATTATAACATTGCAATAGCATTGTACTATTGTACATGTGTGTACATATTTCATCCGGTTGAAGTGGCATTCACTCTGGTTTGAAAAAGTAATTGCCTCCGTGCTCGCCGGGGATACGCTGCGTGTACGTGTTGTTCTGGAGGCGGTCATTGAAGACGAAGCAATTTCCGAGCGAAGGATCGTGGCGCATGCGGAAATCCTCGCTAAATTATAATAAAGTATGGATATATCCTTATGTAGGTGAAGCATGTGCGGGTAATCCCTACTTTATATCCGTTTCCAATAACGGACATTTTCTAGGTGTAAACTTGTTTGTTGGCTGCATTTCTCATGCTTCATCTTCTTGTCTCAAATTATTACGCCATTTGTTAAGTCCAGCTGACAGCCGTCGCACCTGATGACGAGTGGCCAATTCGCAAAGGTGGCTTCGATGAGCATGTCATTGAGATCCCAGCTGAGCGATGGCCTCTCAGCGTCCGAAATGAAGCTGAGCAGTGCGGGGAGAGATGACGTGAAGGCGGCTGGAGAGTCGCGACCCTCATCCATCATCTGATGACGTCATTGCTTACTAATCTACCCTTATGCATCAGTTCACCTCCAGCAGATGTTCCGTGGACTCGTTGCCGAAAAGAGTCTGAAGTGACGTCATCGACGCGGTAGCTGGCAAGTAAAATGTTTAAATCAATCAATATTATTGACTTATTGTTAAAGGAGTGGTCTACTTATTTTCCTCGCTGTTTGAAAAAGCAAAATCTGAGAGAGAAAAAAGCTTGCAGCATCTGAAAGTATTCAACCTATGCTGCATGAGGTGCCAGTGTATTCAGGTGAACAAGTGCACGTCTCGATGCCGTCCGGAGCCGAGCAGCTGGCAAGCATGTCCACGGTCACGCATCTCAAGATGAATACTTACTATTTCTTTAAATGATGAAGGTGCATAGAACTCAACGTTACCTATTTGGTGCGTACGTGCCATTCGCAAGCTTATAAGGCCCGCAATAGCCGGAGGCTGTCGTGGACGTCGTTATGGAAGTCGAAGTGGTCGATGAAGTGGACGAAGAGTCAGGAGAGGGTGATGCAGATGATGTCGTTGTCGAATCACCGGCTGTTACTGACGTCGTCGATGATTCCATGGTGGTGGCCGACGTTAAGGAATCAGCCGTCATGACAGTAGTCGAGGCTGTAGCTGACGTCGAGGAAGTTGTTGTGGCAGGAGCAGAAGTAGAAGTTGGGGTAGAATAAATGGAAGTGGTTGTTGTAGTTGTGGTTGAGGTTGTCGTGGTAGTTGTTGGCTCTGAATAACAACAAAAGAAGAGTCTAACTAACTATTGTTGTTGCGTGTATTAGAGAAAACTTTGAAGTCAGAGGATCTACCATGGGAGAATACATGTTCACCTAAAAATAAGGCGCTAAACCTGGTTCGCAGGCGTCGATGATGGCGGCGTCCATGCTATACGACGATACTTCTAGAAAACGAAAAGCGATTTCGAGTCACATATTGAAAATGTTGCGTAGGGCACAGCTTTATTCATTTTTACAATTCCCAATATCGATCGACGACTTGGTCACTGAAAACGAACCATCCGTGCACGAGAGCCAGTCGTCGTTGTGCAAAAGTAATAAGAGCCACGGTCCTCTGGAAAGCCAACAGCAACGTTGCCGGGTAGCAACCACCGCTCTGTACAGCAATATTTGTATTTTTTGCCTAGTGAAATACAAAAACATGTTTCCTCAACATCATTTCATAGTGTATAACATATGTACAGTCCCGCCCAACATTTCTGGTACATAGATTAATTAGATTAATTAGATTAACCTAAATAATCTCAATTGATTTTTCAGCGCATGAGACGCATTTCAATAGAGTTTTCAGGTTAATCTAGACTGATTCCACGCTGCTAAATACGTTGGTAATATCATTTTCTTAAAACAAATTGACACTAACGAGAAAATTCATATTTTTGCCAGAAACCTGTTTGAAAATGGTGCGCAATGTGCTGCATTTTTCGAATGGGTTTCTGGCTAAAAATGTGCTTTTTCTCGTTATTGCCAACTTATTTTGAGAAAATAATATTACCAACGTGTTTAACAGCGTCGAATTAGTCTAGATTAACCTGAAAACTTTATTGAAATGCGTCCTGAGCGCTGAAAAATCAATTAAGATTATTTAGATTAATCTAATTAATCTATGTACCTGAAATGTTGGGCGGGATTGTATATGTATGCATGTTTGAATTCGTATTAAACTGGGTGACTTACAGTACGGTACGCGAGGCGCCCACTCGAGCATGTTACGATACACTTGAAACCGTCGTCCGAGTAGATGAATGCATTGGCGACGCATTGCGTCGTTGCGAGATTGCAAGTCTCGCTGGTCACATCCACGGCCGGCCCGTTAGTGCAATCGGCGCCTCCAAGAGATAGACTTTTCTTTTTCTCTGTCCACATGCGTGTTTATCAACGTACATAAAACATACATTCTTATGTATCTCTTTGTCTCTCTTTCTGATGTTCTAGAATCTATATCTTGCTCCATTTGAGGCCCTCTCATCATACTCGTATATGATTTATCACTTACTTGTTTCGCACATCTGGAGGAGATTATATGTCAAGAGTACGACTTGCAAAAAATGGCTCATATGTGTGCGTAGTTGTTCGTTGCCTGAAGGAAGTGCAATAGAGTAAGATTAGACATTCTATTCAAATTATTGAACTCTGGGCCAAAGTGTAGTTAGTAGATTGCTACAGTACAGACATTTACTCTCTCTCTCTATTTAACAGTCAGAAAGGGAGAAAAATATATGCTATTAAATAAAATAAAATAAAAATAAATTTGGTCATTAATTGTTTTTCGGGATGAAATGTTTAATCACGACAATCAAGATTCAATAAAGTCGAAATTTAAATTCGCCGTGATGAGATCTAGTTTTTCGTATTGACTCGAGGTCGGGAACTAAGCAAAACATGCATTTCGTATTCAAACCTTTTGCCACTGGAATTCCTTACCGAAATGAGAAAACGTCTCTAGCTAGTTCTCTAAGCTAGAGAACCTAGAGGGATGAGACAGGGAGATACATACGTAGGTGTACAAAGACGTTGAAGAGTACAGGGAAATTGGAGAGAGTAGATCAGTGCCAAGTCTACAGCTTGCCGCAGCGCGAGGACAAGTCATTACCGCAGCCAAGCTCACTTGCTATTCTTTTGACGGAATACTAGACTCTTTTGCGATGCTTCAGGAAGGAAAACTTTTTTTTTTTTGTTACGTTGCCAGGTCCGAAGTTCACTTCAGAGAGTAGTGCCCGTCACCTTGACCAAGTTTTTTTTCTAAGTCCAGAGACGCGGGGCGTCACCTTGACCAAGCGGGGCGTCACCTTGACCAAGCGGGGCGTCAGATTGACCATTTTCCAGTCAGTGTCCGGGGCGTCACATTGGACACTTTTCCTTGGCCAATAATGCGGGGCGACGTCTTGACCTGTTTTCTAGGCAATGCAAGGCGGGGCGTCAGGACGGACTGTTTTTTGGTCAATGCGTCACCTTGGCTATACACTCCCTGTCATTTATCGGTCATTATCAGCCTTGGACAAACACATATGAACATATCTCTCAGACAGCAGTCATTTTCTTTCAGAATTTATAACAGCAGCTGTCATTTTAATCGGTAATTTCATACACTCATAGGCAAGTTCCTATTGCCAAATCATTTTCATAGGAATTCACTGTCTTTTGACGTTTGCAGTTATGTATGTACATATACATTCTCTTTATTCCTTTGACCACTCAGTGTCGTCACAAATGTACCCGTCACTCTCCCAGTCTGCTCTATGTCTCTGGCATTTACTCTCACCGTCTCTCTCAATGTCTCCCTCAATGGGGTCACAAATGCAATCGCCTCTATCCCTCTCCAAGTCTGCTCCATGTTTCTCTCATTTACTCTCCCCGTCTCTCTCATTGCCTCTCGCGGTGGAGTCACAAATGCAATCGTCTCTCTTTCTCTCCATGTCTCCTCCATGTCCCTCTCCCATGGCTCTCCCTCCCTTACATCGCTGTGTCTTTCTCACCCCCTCTTCCCGCATTCCCTTTTCTCACAAGATGCCAACCAAAGACAGTTTACACACATTTATTGCACATCTTTCAAGTGAATGTTATAATAAATGAAATTGTTTACAGTCTTATAGGTGACACGACATGAATCACATAGAGTCAGTTCAATTTTCCCATTATTGTCCTGAGGAGCGTTGTAGATGGCGCAGCTACGACAAAGTGGAATATATAGAGCACGTGGAAAGTTGAGACACCGTATTTCCGGGCTTGTTGTCTAAAAGAAATAAATGTACGCAGATATGTTTTTTAAAGACAAACCTCTGACATGACCGCACGCTGTCGAAGATGTGTTAACTCTGACGACGAGAGTTTAGTCGGTCGTTCCCATTTTTCAAAACAATATTGCGAAATATCGTAGATTATATGTTTCTGTTTGCTTCATGGCAAGAGATACACAGATGTATAGTAATCGTTCTCTTTTCAACAGTTGTTTTGTTGCGTTTTGCACATTTTTGGCAAACTGCGAGAAATATCAAATGCTGCGCATGTATGGCTGCAGGTCGCAACATTTCTGGCGCCTTGAAGGCTTCAGCCAAGTCTTGGAACGAGCGCTTAAGAAATAATATTTTTAAGGCATTTAGTAAATGATATTTACCTTGTGTGGTGGTGTTTCATCTCTTCTGCGTTTTCTAGAAGACCCGGCTGATGAGCTACTTGACTGGGACATTACGTCTCGCGGAACTGAACATAGAGGTTCTCATTCTCATCAACCAAAAGACTTATCAGTCCAATAGGGCGAATATAACGAGTAGTGCGAGTTTCGTCTGCATGAGTACGTTTTACATGTCTACGCAGATTAAATCCGGTAGAAAAATGAGAGTCACAGTCAGCACAATTAAAAGCCTTTTCTGGTTCTTTCTCAGTTTTGGGTTCTCTCTCGGCTTTAATTTCAATAGTAGGAGGAACGGCAGCTTCAGGCTTCTTAGCCTCGGCGGGGTTCTTTCGATCAAACATCGTAAGTGACTAAAGCGCTGTCAACGGCCTATTTATACATTTCTGCAGCTGTCGCTTATACCATTACCGAAACGCTTATACCGAAACGGTCATTTTGGCCAAAATTAGTGTTACTAAACATTTTCTTTATATCTTCTAGTTTTTTACCCAAACATCTCTGATATAGGAAAAAAATAGTATAATGGCCACAAACAGTACTGTCTATTCCCTGAACTCTCATATTAAAATTTCTATGCCTCTTAAAGGGTGAAAGCCACGATTTTACTTGTTCAGGCATTGAATCGCCAGTAGAATCAAAATAGTCAACAATACTCTTATTATCCACCAAGGCTGCAACCCAGTGTTCTCCTAGGCTTTTAGAGTCCCCTCTCTCTAAAGTTTTAGAGAGTGAGAGAATTATACAAAATGGCATTTTATCTGGAATCTCTATTAGCGTGTCACAAGGATAGCTTCCAAGATAATAACGTTGAGTTACCGGACAGTTGCCCATTATTTTGTCAAGTTCAATATTCGTGAGAGCCTCCATTTTATTCACAAAAACAAGAATCGCAGTTTAAATACAATTAGTAAGACACGGAAAGCACTTCAATCGGATAGAGGGCACCATTTTGAGCCGAGATGAGTTGCATCAGAGGCTTCTGTAGAAGAATGTCGTGTTTCGCGTAGTAGTACTCCTATAAGCATTATAATAAGGAAATTCAGTTTCTGCAAAATTAATCTTGATCATCAGTCTCACGGGGCGATTGCCAAGCGAGTGCTGCCGACTGCGAACCTCCATGCCAACAATCACTTTCTTGAAGGCATTCGAATTGGGCAGAATGAGAGGGTTGTCCAACTCGAAATCATTTTCCAAGTGGTTTGTGCGAACTCTTCTTCGACAGACCTCGGTGTTAATAAGATGAATTTCTCTGTCTGACACTGGCCCGTCCAAGTCGATGTCGAGCTTGACCATGATGAACGTAGACAGCGAGATGAAGCGGGACATCACGTTTGGGCGTCAGAAAACACGTTTCTGTACGCGTCAATCTGCAAAAGAACGTTATAACAAAGGCATACATACAATAGACACGCCACCTGATACATTCCGTCATATTCGGCATAAATAACAAGCTGCAAGCCGTTAGCGGGAGTCTTTTCAGAAAATCTCATTGCAATTTGAGTAGTTCCACTACGAATTAATTCAAAATCGCTGTTTGTATCAGAAGCAGACAAATTAAATGCGAAAAGGCTGCTTATAATTAATTGCCAAATCACGATTTTCGCTCACTGCACTTATATTCTCGTAAAACATTAGGAATGATTCTGCATATGCTCCGGTTTTAAAATTAGTTTTAATCGGTTGCGCCGGGAATGTCACTCCGCCAGCGTCAATAGAGACTTCTGTTATGTTATTATGACCAAAATTAAACGGCGAGTGCTTCAAATTGCCTTCGTACGCATTTGTTTGCACAAGGCCAAGTATAACACGCCGTGGAATAATGTCAGTAAATATTGTGGAGTATGGGAGGTCATATCTTCCCCCTGGCACTGCAATAACTCTCACTCTTGTACGCTTATACGGATATCGAGCAGGATAAGAAAGCAGATTCTTTTCGAGAGCCAAATTTGCAGAACCGATAACGTCAACCGCGCGTATTAAGAGTTTCATTGAGACGACTTCAACCCTTGCGCCGTCGTCTTTTGCCTTTGGGTCGAGAGATTCCAAAACAAAGCTATCAGGATTCCGATGAAAGTAAAATTGCAAATTGAGATGCGGAACCAAGAGTCTATCAGTAGAAAAGTGGTCAATATGTACGGGTGCAATAACGTCAATTTCTCCTCCCTTTGCCGCTTCTACGCGTTTAAGATAGCTTTTATTATTGACATGGTCCAACCCTTCATCGCCGTCTTCGTAAAAACCAGCTGCTTGCAAAACGCCATACTTGCTGTCAGTGCTGTGCGTCAAAAGAGTCTCAAGATATGCCTTATATGGATACTGGTTACATTCAAAAACTTGCTGATTGTTAATTTCCAAGTTCACTTGCGAGAAGAAAGAGGCGCCAATGTAATTAATAAACGCATAACCTGAGGCATCAGCTGCATCTTGCCGGTTTATCTTCAAACGCATCGCAATGTACGTTTTAGAACATTGCAGATAATGACGTGAGTCAACCACATTAAACAAATAAGGTCCAGAGTTATTAATCGGTGTACTGGTGGGAATAGAAAGCCAACGAGCAGAATCGAGGACTACTTGGGTAGCTGGGATATCGAACAAAGCCAATTCGGTGCAAGAGGCTGGCGTTGACTTGGGGTCAATCAGCTTTCCCATTACTTTGAGAAAATGTCAAAAGTGCGCTTCTTCTTCCTCTTTGGCTTTCTTTTATACTTGCGAACTCCCCCGGTCTTGCGTTTTTGCTTTTTTACAACTTTTCTCTTCTTTCTGCGCTTTTTGCCAGTTCCAGATTGCAAACGCGCTTTTCCTCGCTTTGCTAGTCGTTTATATGCATTTCCGCCATGTTCCTTTAAAGATTCGTCTAAATTGCGTCCCATGTTAATATCGTCAACTATTTGCTCACCGGCGGTTAATGCTTCAGAAGCAATACTTCTCCCGACGCGTTGCGCAATTGGCAAAAGGGATGTGAATAGTTTCGAAAGCAAGCCACCAAAGCCAGAAGTGCCACTCTGGTAAGGAAAACCACGAAAACCAGAACCAGCCTGATGTGCTTGTTCAAGGAACACATTTGACCAATCTATTGAACTGTTTGGATCAAAGTGTATATGCATTAATGTTTCGGTCTGAAATGAAGAATAAGACACGAAAATCCAGAGTGAAATGCGACGACGTCGTCCTCACTTGTTTTTATATGGACATGAATGCTTTCAAAATCTTTTGACTTCACATTTATGTATTGCGGACGAGAAAAGGATAAATGTACATTTTCGACGTGATTTTCATTAATCGGAACAATTTTGAGTAAAGGAGAGAATGTATTTGAAACAATCTGATTCTCAACAATACTTGCATAAATGAATAACATTTCCTTTGCGACTTGAATACGATGCTTGCCGGGAAGAACTGTATATCCGTCTTCAGTTATTGTTTCGTCAACGCCGAGTAAGTATGCCAACTTTTTGGAAAATGTAATAGAGTAAATTTTTTCATCAGGTGTATATTCACAACGTCCAGTGTGTGAATTAAAATTAAATAAACCCTGAGAGTATACTCCAAATCTCTTTCGGTAAGAGTATTGTGAAACACCATTCACTTGCGTAACAAGCGCATTTCCAGTGTTATAAGAGTTCGTTGGCACTGTTAATGTTTCGCCTACCATTTCCAGGCTCACTGTTAGCTTCTCCACAAAATTCAAGTCCTTTGAGTCTCGAGTATAGTATTTCACAATTATGTTATTTTCATTAATATTCTCACTCTCTGGCTTATCGGTGATTAGGTCAAAATTATAAGGAAAAATGATTTCTGTTAGTGCAACTTCGTAATCGCAAGGTAAATGAATGGGAGCTGGCAGTCGTACTTTAAAATTTCCAATTAAATCGTCCTTATTTGTATTGGACAGCAAAGTAACATAAAAAATCTTTCATTGTTTTCTCTGGCTAATTGTAGGCGACGGTAACAAATATCCAATACTGGAAGAGAGAACTGCAATCCACAGCTTTTCGTCCTTGCAATTTGAAAATGAGAGGTTATATATAGAAACAATGACGACTGTGTAAATGAGCAAGACTTGTGCAACATAAACTACAAGAGAACGTGAGCATGTAATATCGCCGACATGCCACGAATTAGAGCTTTCTGACATCACTTGCAAATATCCAAGTGGGATCAGCGTATCCCAGCCACTTTACATAGAGTTGCTTCTTTCCGTCTTTATATCTTATTCGCAATACTTTTTCAATTTTATATTCAGCTGGATTATAAGCAACAAGCTCGTTTTCGTAGACAATCGAGTCAATCTCTTTTCCGTTCATATCTTCTATAATATATGCAGGCGGGTTTTTAAATAGTAATTTTCTTATTTTAAATGTTTCCAACGTAAATGTGTTCTTGTAGCCTTTTCTAAATATATGGTTGGTTATCTACAATCTTACTGTATTGCCTATTTTGTAGCGATGTTTGGCACTTTTGTATGCATCTTTACCGTAAAGTGTGTTCCAAACGTGTTCAGCATTCTCTTTCGTAACGTTTAATGGCGCAATACCCCCAATAGATTTTATGGGTGTGTCATTTATTGCACTTACTGCGTCTTGTAAAACGTCAATCCAGCGATATGTGTTATATTCTGAAAAATAGCGATACAGACGAGCTTTTATTCTCCGTATACTATTTTCTGCCAATGCACACTTTAGCGCTTGATTCTTTGGAATTCTATGTTGAATGCGGAATTCGGACAAAATTATTTTAAATTTGGAATTTAAAAACTCTTTGCCTGCGTCGCTATACAAGCGAAAGGGAATTCTATCGTGACGGTTTAAAATTGCGTGATATGCATTTGCTGTTTCTTCTGCTGTTTTCTGTTTCAGCGGTTCTGCCATTCATCTGGGAGAGCTGTCGAATGTTCTGCGTCTGAACGGCAGACTGGGATGGGTGTTCTGTGGTAGTGAGGTGGACGCTGGCGGGTGGGTTGTTCGATTCGTTGCTCTGTAAAGACCGTCAAGGCTGGAAAAAGAGCCTGGATTTCGAATATCTCTGTATAAACTTGCTAAAGCTTGTTCCATACTTTAACAATAAATTGGTCTGAAGCGACTTGCTCTCTGCGAGTTTTATTCCCAAGCGATTGAGCGTCGAAGCCTGAATCTATAAGTGAGTCAGCGAAAGCTTGTGCGCCGGCCGGTGGAGTCGAATGAGCACGCCAGGAACTAGAAAAATCTTCAATAAGGCTACCGAGGTCGTAGCTTTCACCGTCAAGCTTTATTATGTCGCCACTTATAGGAAATGTGCCGGGATATTTCTTTAAATGTAGAAGAAGAGGCTCTGCTTTTTCTCTAATCCTGTTCTGTGAGGCAGAACTTATTGACGCGGAAGCTGTTGGCACTGGTGTCCTTGGTGGCTGCTTTGACGTATTTGTTGGCGCATTTAAAGGCGCAGCTGCAGGCGGCGGAGGAATAGGTGTCAGGATAGCAGTAGCCACAGATAAAGATGGCTCGGAGAAGTTGTCCTGCCAAGCACCTTCTACACTAACATCATGGGGTGCATTGTGAATAATTTGCGTCAACTTTCGCAAAACTGCGTTATACTGCTTAATTCGTTCGTCTGCGGCTGATTGAGAAGATAACACTTGTTTTATCTCGTCTTCTATGTTTTCTATAATTGTCTTCTGCTTTGGTATTTTTACCATGTCATCCAGCTTATCTTCGGATATTAAAACCATTTTCTTAAACGACATTTGCAATTAAGTGTGAGAGAGAGAAAGACAGAGAAGCTTCCACAAGGGAGGGGCGTCACCTTGGACTGTTTCTGGGTCCATGCATCGCGGGGGGTCACCTTGGACTGTTTCTGGGTCAATGTATTGCGGGGCGTCACCTTGGACTGTTTTTTGTCCATGCACAAAAGTGATTTTTGAACATGTACAGTTGTACAAAGATATATTTTTTTATTTTTTTATATCTTTGTACAACTGTACATGTTCAAAAATCACTTTTGTGCATGGACAAAAAACAGTCCAAGGTGACGCCCCGCAATACATTGACCCAGAAACAGTCCAAGGTGACCCCCCGCGATGCATGGACCCAGAAACAGTCCAAGGTGACGCCCTCTCTTGTGGAAGCTTCTCTGTCTTTCTCTCTCTCACACGCACACACACAGGAAAGCGGCTAGAGAGTATAAGAAGAAGGGATGAGAAAGCGAGGGGGCAAATGTTGCTGGAATCACAGACCAACATGTTGGTATGCGGTCCGTCTGGGGCCGGCAAAACAGAGCTTTTGAGAAGGATAATAGCAGAGCCAAATGCCGTATATAATAATCCTCCAGAAAACATATATTTCTGCTATAATGAATACCAAAAAGGATATTCCTGGCGTGCTCATTCGACTCCACCGGCCGGCGCACAAGCTTTCGCTGACGCACTTATAGATTCAGGCTTCGACGCTCAATCGCTTGGGAATAAAACTCGCAGAGAGCAAGTCGCTTCAGACCAATTTATTGTTAAAGTATGGAACAAGCTTTAGCAAGTTTATACAGAGATATTCGAAATCCAGGCTCTTTTTCCAGCCTTGACGGTCTTTACAGAGCAGCCTTGGATTCCGGGCTAAAAGTAACAAAAGGACAAGTAAAAAAGTTTCTGCATGCGAACGATACATACACGGCCCATTTCCCCAGAAAGCTGCGTTTACGGACTAACAAGCTGCAATGTACTTGGATTAATAGTGACCATCAAGCGGATTTGGCGGTGTTGATAGACTTGAAGAAACATAACTCTGGATACCAATATATTTTAGTTGTCGCCGACGTTCTTAGTCGTTTCATAATGGCAGAACCGCTGAAACAGAAAACAGCAGAAGAAACAGCAAATGCATATCACGCAATTTTAAACCGTCACGATAGAATTCCCTTTCGCTTGTATAGCGACGCAGGCAAAGAGTTTTTAAATTCCAAATTTGGGATATCCAACCATGGGATATCAATACCATGTAGGACCTAAGCCCGACGAATCACCGTCGATAGAAGCCTCCCACCCCTATAATTTACGCAACAGGAAACGACGGGAATCCATTTAGAAATACACGCGATCTACTCTTGTTTTGTTTCACCAATATCCGTTTCATCCGCGTTCCCATTACTCATTTGCGTTTCTTTTTTTCCTTTTTTTCCGATCTTTCGTTTAACTTTAAACGTTCCGCCATGAAGATTGTTTGCCGAATAATATTAGTCGCATTCATAATTAAATAATCTAGTGGACAGAATAGCGCTACAGTATATTTCTTGCAGAAGTAGTCAAAGCAACGATGAGCGAAACAGCGGCACGGCCGCAGCCACATCGGGACAGCCGTCTCTTTAACGAATCGAACAACCCAACCGCCAGCGCCCACCTCACTACCACAGAACACCCATCCCAGTCTGCCGTTCAGACGCAGAACATTCGACAGCTCTCCCAGATGAATGGCAGAACCGCTGAAACAGAAAACAGCAGAAGAAACAGCAAATGCATATCACGCAATTTTAAACCGTCACGATAGAATTCCCTTTCGCTTGTATAGCGACGCAGGCAAAGAGTTTTTAAATTCCAAATTTAAAATAATTTTGTCCGAATTCCGCATTCAACATAGAATTCCAAAGAATCAAACGCTAAAGTGTGCATTGGCAGAAAATAGTATACGGAGAATAAAAGCTCGTCTGTATCGCTATCTTTCAGAATATAACACATATCGCTGGATTGACGTTTTACAAGACGCAGTAAGTGCAATAAATGACACACCCATAAAATCTATTGGGGGTATTGCGCCATTAAACGTTACGAAAGAGAATGCTGAACACGTTTGGAACACACTTTACGGTAAAGATGCATACAAAAGTGTTAAACATCGCTACAAAATAGGCAATACAGTAAGATTGTCCATAACCAACCAAATATTTAGAAAAGGCTACAAGAACACATTTACGTTGGAAACATTTAAAATAAGAAAATTACTATTTAAAGACCCGCCTGCATATATTATAGAAGATATGGACAGAAAAGAGATTGACTCGATTGTCTACGAAAACGAGCTTGTTGCTTATAATCCAGCTGAATATAAAATTGAAAAAGTATTGCGAATAAGATATAAAGACGGAAAGAAGCAACTCTATGTAAAGTGGCTGGGATACGCTGATCCCACTTGGATATTTGCAAGTGATGTCAGAAAGCTCTAATTCGTGGCATGTCGGCGATATTACATGCTCACGTTCTCTTGTAGTTTATGTTGCACAAGTCTTGCTCATTTACACAGTCGTCATTGTTTCTATATATAACCTCTCATTTTCAAATTGCAAGGACGAAAAGCTGTGGATTGCAGTTCTCTCTTCCAGTATTGGATATTTGTTACCGTCGCCTACAATTAGCCAGAGAAAACAATGAAAGATTTTTTATGTTACTTTGCTGTCCAATACAAATAAGGACGATTTAATTGGAAATTTTAAAGTACGACTGCCAGCTCCCATTCATTTACCTTGCGATTACGAAGTTGCACTAACAGAAATCATTTTTCCTTATAATTTTGACCTAATCACCGATAAGCCAGAGAGTGAGAATATTAATGAAAATAACATAATTGTGAAATACTATACTCGAGACTCAAAGGACTTGAATTTTGTGGAGAAGCTAACAGTGAGCCTGGAAATGGTAGGCGAAACATTAACAGTGCCAACGAACTCTTATAACACTGGAAATGCGCTTGTTACGCAAGTGAATGGTGTTTTACAATACTCTTACCGAAAGAGATTTGGAGTATACTCTCAGGGTTTATTTAATTTTAATTCACACACTGGACGTTGTGAATATACACCTGATGAAAAAATTTACTCTATTACATTTTCCAAAAAGTTGGCATACTTACTCGGCGTTGACGAAACAATAACTGAAGACGGATATACAGTTCTTCCCGGCAAGCATCGTATTCAAGTCGCAAAGGAAATGTTATTCATTTATGCAAGTATTGTTGAGAATCAGATTGTTTCAAATACATTCTCTCCTTTACTCAAAATTGTTCCGATTAATGAAAATCACGTCGAAAATGTACATTTATCCTTTTCTCGTCCGCAATACATAAATGTGAAGTCAAAAGATTTTGAAAGCATTCATGTCCATATAAAAACAAGTGAGGACGACGTCGTCGCATTTCACTCTGGATTTTCGTGTCTTCTTCTTCATTTCAGACCGAAACATTAATGCATATACACTTTGATCCAAACAGTTCAATAGATTGGTCAAATGTGTTCCTTGAACAAGCACATCAGGCTGGTTCTGGTTTTCGTGGTTTTCCTTACCAGAGTGGCACTTCTGGCTTTGGTGGCTTGCTTTCGAAACTATTCACATCCCTTTTGCCAATTGCGCAACGCGTCGGGAGAAGTATTGCTTCTGAAGCATTAACCGCCGGTGAGCAAATAGTTGACGATATTAACATGGGACGCAATTTAGACGAATCTTTAAAGGAACATGGCGGAAATGCATATAAACGACTAGCAAAGCGAGGAAAAGCGCGTTTGCAATCTGGAACTGGCAAAAAGCGCAGAAAGAAGAGAAAAGTTGTAAAAAAGCAAAAACGCAAGACCGGGGGAGTTCGCAAGTATAAAAGAAAGCCAAAGAGGAAGAAGAAGCGCACTTTTGACATTTTCTCAAAGTAATGGGAAAGCTGATTGACCCCAAGTCAACGCCAGCCTCTTGCACCGAATTGGCTTTGTTCGATATCCCAGCTACCCAAGTAGTCCTCGATTCTGCTCGTTGGCTTTCTATTCCCACCAGTACACCGATTAATAACTCTGGACCTTATTTGTTTAATGTGGTTGACTCACGTCATTATCTGCAATGTTCTAAAACGTACATTGCGATGCGTTTGAAGATAAACCGGCAAGATGCAGCTGATGCCTCAGGTTATGCGTTTATTAATTACATTGGCGCCTCTTTCTTCTCGCAAGTGAACTTGGAAATTAACAATCAGCAAGTTTTTGAATGTAACCAGTATCCATATAAGGCATATCTTGAGACTCTTTTGACGCACAGCACTGACAGCAAGTATGGCGTTTTGAAAGCAGCTGGTTTTTACGAAGACGGCGATGAAGGGTTGGACCATGTCAATAATAAAAGCTATCTTAAACGCGTAGAAGCGGCAAAGGGAGGAGAAATTGACGTTATTGCACCCGTACATATTGACCACTTTTCTACTGATAGACTCTTGGTTCCGCATCTCAATTTGCAATTTTACTTTCATCGGAATCCTGATAGCTTTGTTTTGGAATCTCTCGATCCAAAGGCAAAAGACGACGGCGCAAGGGTTGAAGTCGTCTCAATGAAACTCTTAATACGCGCGGTTGACGTTATCGGTTCTGCAAATTTGGCTCTCGAAAAGAATCTGCTTTCTTATCCTGCTCGATATCCGTATAAGCGTACAAGAGTGAGAGTTATTGCAGTGCCAGGGGGAAGATATGACCTCCCATACTCCACAATATTTACTGACATTATTCCACGGCGTGTTATACTTGGCCTTGTGCAAACAAATGCGTACGAAGGCAATTTGAAGCACTCGCCGTTTAATTTTGGTCATAATAACATAACAGAAGTTTCTATTGACGCTGGCGGAGTGACATTCCCGGCGCAACCGATTAAAACTAATTTTAAAACCGGAGCATATGCAGAATCATTCCTAATGTTTTACGAGAATATAAGTGCAGTGAGCGAAAATCGTGATTTGGCAATTAATTATAAGCAGTACGCGAATGGCTTTAGCCTTTTCGCATTTAATTTGTCTGCTTCTGATACAAACAGCGATTTTGAATTAATTCGTAGTGGAACTACTCAAATTGCAATGAGATTTTCTGAAAAGACTCCCGCTAACGGCTTGCAGCTTGTTATTTATGCCGAATATGACGGAATTTATCAGGTGGCGTGTCTATTGTATGTATGCCTTTGTTATAACGTTCTTTTGCAGATTGACGCGTACAGAAACGTGTTTTCTGACGCCCAAACGTGATGTCCCGCTTCATCTCGCTGTCTACGTTCATCATGGTCAAGCTCGACATCGACTTGGACGGGCCAGTGTCAGACAGAGAAATTCATCTTATTAACACCGAGGTCTGTCGAAGAAGAGTTCGCACAAACCACTTGGAAAATGATTTCGAGTTGGACAACCCTCTCATTCTGCCCAATTCGAATGCCTTCAAGACAGTGATTGTTGGCATGGAGGTTCGCAGTCGGCAGCACTCGCTTGGCAATCGCCCCGTGAGACTGATGATCAAGGTTAATTTTGCAGAAACTGAATTTCCTTATTATAATGCTGTGAGGGATAGGTAAGTTATATTTACGATGTAAGCATATCAGCTAGATGACACATACATACATTTATATTCCATTGTTCATAACAATCAAATGGCTTTGTCGACGTGGTCGGCCTGATCACACGAAAGATCAAACAACAAAAAAATGATCTATTGCCAGCAGCAAACATTTTGAACTCTCGCTGTCGTCCGAATGAGGTTGAGCAGGCGAGAGTTTGTCCGTTTGATCTACAGAAAGAAACGTGGTGTCTTGACACCACCATACCCTCAGTGTTCTTCGTGTGCTCGGCCTGAGCTACTTGATACATTCCCTCTCCAAGAACCCAGTATTATTGGAGAGAAGAGGAGACCCAGTTCTCCTTTCCTTTTTTATACATGTTCTCTAGTAACAAGTATTGCGTCACCTTGAACCATTCAATGATTCTGTGTTGTGACTCCGTTTTCTTCCTCCGTTTTTCAGGATGGACGATGAATTCGGACAAGAGCCTCCTCCTTCAAAGGAACCTCCAACATCTCTCGTTGACTACGACGATGATCTCTTAGAGGAAGAGGAAGAAGTTGAAGGAGAAGAAGAAGAGGAATACGAGGAGGAGCCTCCGCCTCCTTCAGAGAGAAAGAGTATTCTTTCGAGAAGAATACCCAAGAACTCTTCATTCTCTGATGCAGGTTAACCTTCATTACTTTTGAGAGTTGGTAACCTAACTTGATCTACATTAAC
Source organism: Allodiplogaster sudhausi (assembly GCA_945643635.1). Lineage (NCBI taxonomy): Eukaryota > Metazoa > Nematoda > Chromadorea > Rhabditida > Diplogasteridae > Allodiplogaster > Allodiplogaster sudhausi. The sequence continues at coordinate 619,000 of CALZFC010000126.1, forward strand.
ATTTCATTTACAGTCTCGGAGCTGCACCAGCGCCAGAAGTCGTAGACAAGAAAAGGAGGACACGAGTCAAGATTCCGGAGACGGAACTGGAGGAGTTCGAGGGAGCGGCCGCAGGTTCTTTTGTGCCGGCCTCTGAGAGGGATGCACTCTTCGGCAGTTCCCCTCTTCTCTGCACTCCCCTTTCCCTGGCCCCGGCAATCGACGATGAATGGAGGACAGGTTAACATCGTTTGTAACATAGTTCTGTTTTCACAATATGACAGAGTTTAATTACTACTGTTAATCGAAAGATCATCATGTTTTCTCATATTTTAGGAATGGGATATCGCCTCCCTCTGGGTGAGCCGTGTCTGTTCTCCCTGCACGAACTGACCGCGAACATGATGAACGCCACCGCCTTCGCTACATCGGCGATTAAGAAGAGCGACGTTGGCGCAGCAGTGGGATATCTTCGACTGGCGGGCCGTTTCTCTTCAATTCTGATGCAGGATATCACTGCACTCAGACGAGAGCGCGCACTTCGGTAATCAAGTTTTATTGACAATATATTTGCTTGTCCTTTTCATTGTCAATTTACTTACTTATCGAAGAAGTGAAAAAATTTCAATTTTACAGTTCTCTTCACATCGATCCACGCACGGCCCTCCCACAGTATCGAGCGGCGCCGACTGAGAAGACTGGAATCGTGCCAAGATTCTCTACAGAAGAAGTTCGCCCGTCTCTCTTCGGGCCCCTCTTGATGCAAGAACTGCAGCGTGCGTCACCGGCCAATGAAGTGCGACGGAGTCTGGCTACTCTTCAAAGGACAACTCCTGGACGAGCGGCAAATACTTCTACCAGGCAAGAATCTTTCAATTCAACCCGAATAGATATAAATTCTGGGAATCTAAACCTGTCTGCATGGGCTAGTATCACTTCGGATAATGTGGTCCTAGAAGCAGTTAGGGGTTACCGGCTACCTTTTGCGCGTAAAGTTCCAAGTTGCCATGCTGATAATTGGCCATCTCGAATCCAATCAGCTTCCACAACCGCTTCCCTCCTTCTAGAGGTTCAGGCTTTACTTGCTAAGGGTGCAATTGAAGTGACTCAGGATACTTCCAGGGTCTGGGTGTCTTCAATTTTTGTAATTCCTAAAAGGGATGGTGGTAAGCGCACAATAATAAATCTCAGCCCACTTAACCGTTATATGCTTTGCGAACATTTCAAAATGGAACGCATTGACATGGTTCGTGAAATTGAATTTCCTTATTATAATGCTGTAAGGGATAGATAAGTTATATTTACGATGTAAGCATATCAGCTAGATGACACATACATACATATCTCTGTGAATTGTTAGCGATCTCTTCCGACTTCCGGTACGGTTATTTACTTTCTTCTCTTTGCTTCTTCTATGTCTACTCTCTTCTCTTCCTTCTCTTTTTTTTTCGCTGACTCATAATGATGGCTACTTTCAGATCCGCAATCGCCGCGTCCGGAAGATACAAAAGCCCTGCTCAAGACAGAGCGAGAGGAGAAGCTCAGAGCCGGGAGCCTATCCCCACGACCCTACTGTACTTATCTATGTATCCCCATATCTGACCTCTGGTAGTTTCTTGTAATTTCCTTGTTTATTGTTGAGTAACTGGTAGATAAACTTGTCTAATAAGTTGGTGTCGTTGGGAACCTCACTGGTAGCAGCGAGTGTAGTTTCCATCTGCATTGTGTCCGGCTCGGTAACGCGGAAAGCGCGCCGCGTTGCCACACTTCTATTTGCATGTGTGTCTGTCCTATCCATGCATGTTCCTTTCTTAACCCGCATCCTTATTTCCCAAGCTTGGGGCAGTCGCCTCCTTCTCAATCAATCAATCTCATTATACGCCTCTGACGAAGAGCAGTCGCATTCGCGCGAGAACAGTAGGCGCTGTTTTAATTCAGGCGGCAGTAGCGCCAGTAAATTAGCCTCAAAATTCAACGAGGGCTACCTTTCCGCTATTCAAACATTTTTTGTAAGCCGGGAGGCACAGCACATCCTTGCCGCGTCGTAAATACACACATCAGTCTGTATACTTCAACTAGCGGAAAGTTATAAGAGCGCTCTCTCTCATGTCATTCGAAGGAAGCACGAAGACGACGGATCTGCTGCCCGCAACTCGGAAACTCCCGGGTCGGCCCTGCTCAAAAAAGTGCACCGTGCGCACTCCACATATTTTTTTCGTTTGTATAAATGAGGCAGCTGCCTCCTTCAAATTCAAATAACTGACAAGATTTAAACGAGTTGTAATCTAAGCCACTTATACGTTCCATTCCATGGAGAGAATAACTATGAACTCTTCCTGACGCCACTAGAAGACAGAAATTTGCACATAAAAGTGAATGAGCATGACTGTTGACAGAGATTTATGAATACAGAAATGAGTACGACTGTTGAGAATTAAAATTCAATGGGGCAGCTGCCTCTTTCAAGCACTATAACTGATTCAGACGCAAGAAGCAGAAATGCCATTTAATAAATGCAGCCACATGGTAAGAGAAAGAAATTAAGGACAAAGATGCGCTAGTATATTCGAAATTTGGAAGAAATCACTTTTGTTGATGAGAAGACAAAATTATTTCAACATGAGAAGAAAGGAATGAAATATAAATTCCTCAATTATCAACTCGATTATAAAAGGAGGACACGATTAACTATGAGAATAAAAGGACCCACCCTCTAATTCCAATCAGAAATCATGGAAATACAGCGATTTTCAAATGAAGTCGTTTATTTGGCATATGGTTATGTGTATGTGCATACGTGCATTGACCTTTTTTGCCGGCATCTGACTGTCAGGACAACTCACTCCAGTCGCTTCATCTCATTTTCTCTGCGCGAAATAGTGTGGATTATCTTTCGATATGAGAGAAGTGTGCTTACTCATCAGACGCTTGGCTACCAGCTAGCCGTTATTTTTCTTGTTCCCCTCTGCCAATCACATGCTATCTCGATTCCCCTTGATGATTGACAGAGAAAATGGAAAATGATAGAAAATGTCTTTTCTTTGCCTCTCTGCGTCTCTTAAGCACAGTGGCCAGAACCTCTCTCTCTCGTTCCACTTCTCTTCTCTCTTTGACTCACAGTGTCGCTCTCGCTTCTATCTGCGTCTCACTCTCTGGAAGAGAATGGAGTGTCTGCAAATGTCTTCCTCCCTCGTAACACTCTATACCCCCGGGATGTATTCTTCTCTCCTCTCTCTCAATCTCTCATTTGCTTAGGCTTTTATCCCGAAGACGCGGTGACAGCCATGCAGCCGCCGTTCTGTTTTTATCTCACCCTGCCATCTTAAAGTTGAGCAGGAAATATTCTACTAATTGTTCTTTTTTTCAGATCAACGCCATGCAAGATGGCCAACGAGGAAACCCGGCCAGCCCGAGTACGACCCGTCCCCTCAGCCCAACACAGGTAAGCGAGTGAATGATCGATCATCTTTGCAATAATGCAATGAACAGTGCTAGTGGATCTGTGAGTTTATTAACTCTTGCTTTGTCGGCGACGGCAGTTTTTTTTCTCGCTCTATGGCTTAATCTCTCTCACTCTAATCGCATCGCAATTTTTTTTCTCTCCTCGCCGCTCGTTTTTTCTCTCTCTCCCGCTTTCTTCTTTATTACTCTGATTTAAGTATATATATATTTAAATCGTAGGATCACAATACAAAAATTGAAGTCATTTTGCAATGTTATTACGGCCGCCTTCCGGCACATACATGTGTGGCTCTCTTGGTTATGTTGCGCCTCTCGTTTTCTTTTTCGATTCTCGCTCACTCATCGCTTCCACTATAAGAATTCCTTTTCTGATGATCATTCATGTATGCAGCTCAGAAAGAGAGTTAACTTAGACGATACTTGTTTCTTGTACCGTTCTCATGCGAATGTCCATACATGCATATAACAGCGAGCTTCATTCTCGCTCTTGTTATCCTTTTCCATAATTCGCATTTCGCCCATTTCGCAGCCTCTCCCCTCTCTTACTCGCGCACTAAATGAGAGTTTACTCCTTCAAAAAAAGGGACTACTCACGACAAAAAATATGTTTTTTTTGTGGATATTTGCGAAGCGCGTCAATTTATAAGATGTTATTTTAATTTAATTTAATTTCACTAATTCTGCTCTCTCTCTATGTATATTACATCATTGTTCAGCGGGCTCTTTATCTCTCTCTGTCTCTCTCTCTCTCGGCTCATAAACACTGTCTCTCACTGCGCTCACGTCAGACCTCGAATAGTCCTCTCTCATTCACACACACAATTTGTTAATCGTTTCTTAATTTCAGATAATGCCAAAGTGAGATAGCTATATGCAGCCAGAGGGAGGCACTGTTGTCTGTCCACGCGCCCGCATGCAATTATTGGCCGGGGGGCTACCGTAACCCAATTTTGCAGAGTACAGAGCTTGGCTATCATGGACAGAACTGCTATCAACTAGTATAAATGTAATAAAAGGAATGTGTCATTCCTAAGCTGATAGTAAATTTTCATGTCTCAATTTTTTTCTGTCGATCTCTTTCTCTCTCCCTCTCTTTCTCTCTCCTTCACGGTATTGATCAGCTACCCCTATCCCCTTTGACTACCCATGTTGGGGTACACGAGCAGAGAGTACATTTGGTGAGAGCATGGCAAATATGCATACATTTGGAGAACTGATCCTCAAGCGCTCTCATTGGCTACCGTATCCTGTGAGTCTTGCCTTTCCGGGGCAGCCGCCTCAGTAACCAAACATACACCCAAATGTGAATAATAATTATGAAGAAGTTCCATTAGCATGATCACATTAAGATCATTTTGTTTTCAAATATGGGGGCTTAATTTAAAAATTATAGAAATTCGTGCTGTTTTGCATTCTCTCGTCTCTTCTCTCTCGCGCTCTCTCATTTCCGTTTTAGCGTTAGCAAGCTTTGTACTTTGAGCTATTTTCTTTCCTATTTTTGTTATTTACTAAGCGCAGAGACTTCGAGAAGAAGATTCCATCAGGGATAAAAAAGATTCCCAGACGCTGCTTCGAGGCAAACAGCTTTGTCATCGCCTGCAAGTAGATTTAGAGACCAAAGGATGATCGGAAGTCCATTAGTCGGGCACTTAGGAATCATCTTTATCCACAACGCATTCCTTTGTATCAATTTTCTCTGCTTCTCTGTCACAGCTAACGAACTATTTCACACATTCTTAAGTAGACCACACCCACTGATTACTGTTTAAATACCCCTGGCAGAGCCATAGAGCCATCACAGCTTCAGCCAGCAGGCTTCCTCACCTTCCTTACAACCCTCCTTTCCTGGTCTTGTCATGTCTGTCTTACCTTGGGGGCTGCAAAGCCTCCGAGACTCTCGTTGTGGGGCAGCTGCCCCCGTAACTCGAAATCAAATGGCCCCTCCAAATACCGGTCTGTCTTCCATGTTTAAACATGAGAAGGACAATGAAAGAGCGTACCTGGTGATGCTCAAGCAATTGAGGGACGCGACGGTGGAGGCAGTAAACTCCAGTTGGCGCTCCCTTCACACTGCCCATCGCCAGCTAGAAGTTAGGACCAACACGTATTTGGAGGAACTAGAAGAATTATTAGCGCGCGACTTATATAACAAGCAACCCTCTCAGTCCTCTGCTTCTGGCACTTCTCTCTCTTTTCTACCTGGGGTAGCTACCCCCGTCACATCAGCTGGCAATAATCTTACTCCTTCTACTTCATTGACCAATTCGAGTTTGAATTTGAATGTACCGTCTTGTCTTTCCGGGGCAGCTGCCTCAGTCACAATCACAACAACTTCATCGCTCTTACCCTCTGTTTCTGCTCTTACCCAAAATTCAATTATTAACGCCCCTTCGTCTACCTCTTCAGGGTCAGTTGCTAGCTCACCAGCAAACGCCTCTATTGCCAATTCTCCCCCTGCCGCCTCAGGGGTCACACGACCAGTAGCCCCAACCCCCCCCCCCCCCTACGAATGCCACACCGCGACTATTTATGATCAAAACTCATGATAACTCGCAGCAACGAGTGCCTCCATTCACAGGGACAGGAGAGGTTTCCTTTGCTATGTGGTTGCACCGGTTTGAAGACCTTCTTAGAGCCCGCGCGCCGGCACAGCCCGCCGCCGGGGCTGGTGGCGCTCAAGCAGCCCCTTCTTCTGAAGATAAGGCAAACTGTTTAATTGCGCACCTAGAAGGACCGGCTCGCGAGAAAATTGAGGAGCTAACAAACGCACAACGGCGCGATTATGATCAAGTAGTAGATCACTTGAAAACACATTATGAGAGCCCACAGCAACGCGCGCTTGCCAAACAGGCCCTTGCCAATTGCAGACAAGATATTGGTGAGTCAGTTTCTGCATTTAGTACTCGCCTGCTTGCTCTCGCAAGATCGGCTACCGCGGGCCTCCCTGCGGAGGCACAGCGGGACAGAATATTGGAGGAGTTCCTCTCCCGACTCAGGCATCCGGTGCGCTACCATGTTAAAATGTCAGAACCAACCACATTTGAGGAAGCACTGCGCAAAGCTGAGGGCGTTGAATTGTTGCTCACAGAGGCCGCTGCTGACTCCCTCCTAAACCCATCTCTCAATGCGCTACGTCTCTCTGATGCCCCAGATAGAGAACCTAGTCCTAAAATCAGCCAAAATAGAGGAAATCGAGGCAACAACTTTAATAACCGTAATAGAGGTAACAGCAATAACAACAACATGTGTTTTTACTGCGGTAAGAATGGACATTGGGCTAGCGAGTGTAGGAAGAGAATCAGTGATCAGTCAAACCACGTCCAGAATGTCGCTCGTGCCCCGTTTAGGCAGCAGTCGCGCAGGTATGACAACTATCAACAGCAGAATTCGCAGTTTAGAGGCAACAACGGCAATAGGCAACGATATCAGCGCTCTAATAACAATCAAGGTAACCCCAGGTGGTGGCAGCAGCCACCTAACACCTCCCAGCAGCAGTCGGACAACAAGCCGGCGGAGCGCCCCACCATTAACACTGTCGGTGTACCTGCTGATGACAGACTAAATCAGCTTTCAGAAGCCCTTGAAAAATCACATGCGCAAGCACAAGCATCTGAAGAGCGGGTAGCATTGCTGCTGCAGCCTAATAATGCCCTTGCCCGCTCCATGTATATGCCGCCGCAAGCAAATGGGGGTCAGCCGGATCAGCGTAACACCTTTCCAAAAATTAATAAATTCATTCCACTACTCCTACTTGCTTCCGCGCTTCTACCGCTAGCATCGGCTACTGCATGGGCATGCCCGCAAACAGGCCATCATGACCTGGTTAGGCTTCCCGCTGCACAGGACTGTTCACAGATGGTGGTAGCGCCCTCCAGCATTCCCGAACCACTGAAAATTAAGCTGTACAGGTGGAACACCAAACTATACACCAGCACTGCTATTCATTGCCGAGTGGTTAAAACACAAGTCTCCTACTATAGATACTAGTTGGGAGGACGATGGCATGAAATTGAAACTGCACCGGGGTTCCTAACAGTGGAAGAATGCAAACAAATGTACAAGCTAAAAAAGTGCGCTTTCGGGGAACTTGTGCCGAAGAATGGCGTTTGGCAGACGTCTAATGAGGCATTGATAGACTGGGGAACCTGGCCGTTCTCAACATGTTCCACGAACACTCTTACGGTGCACAATTGCTTCGCAGGAAAAACCAACGTGCTCATCCGACATGGAGAAATGTGGCCATCCTCGCCCGCCGGAGACCTCACACAGTGCAAATATGGCGATGAATGCTGTGCCCTAGCAGACGGTTCTGCGCTTTTTTGGCAAGCAGATGATCAGGAAAAATGTGACTTCCTTTATGTAGCAGACTTTGGTGGTAGCCAAGTAGGCAATGTTTGGATTAAAGACGACCATGAATTTGCCCTTTCCTGGTCCAACTCCTCTGCCATAGTGAGCGACTGTGACCGCCAGCTAACCGTCACCGATCAGGGATACGCGATTAGGAGTCATCTTCGGATAAAGAGGCTGGCCGCGCCATCGGCAAGAGCCGGGAGTGTGACAACCAATCAGTTAGCAGCGCAAATGACTGCCGTCAGTCAAACTTTAATGGGAGCAATGCAGCATGCAATCCTAAATTTAGGTGAGCGCGTGAATGCCTTCACATCCTCTCTGCACATTGCCATGACTGTAGACGCAACGGCAACAGCTAGAGCGTTGCTGAATGCTTCCAATGTGGCTGCGAAATATCGAGGGAATCATATTGTTGAACTTTCATATTGCTCAGAGATCCCGGATGAAGCATTAACCTTTCTCCCTTTCAACGACACCTGTTTTGATTCGCCTCTGATCGCGATTCAGAAATCGAATTCTTCCATTTTCGCCTTCGTAGATCCCTCCTCTCAAATCATCAGAGAAACAGACAATCAAGTTAAATGTGAGGAAGTGGCAAATTTTTATTTAAGTAAGGGAGACGAAATGATAAAATTCGATTCGAAAACGGGGAAGGTGCACACTATCAACCCGAATCACATTCCGGCATTATCACGAAATATCCAACCATTCCGCGCGCAAGCTGACATTTTTCACAATTTCATACTCACCAATCTAACGGAGCATGAAATACCACTCGAACTACTCGCGCGTAGCTGGGAGGACAACCTCATCCCTCATGCGGCTCCAATTAAGGAATTCAAGGCCACCTCTGAAGATTTATCAATCCCAAGTAAATTCTGTAAATATCTTTTCGGCGAATGGTCTCCCTATTTCATTTGGATAACGCTCTGTTGCACAATTGTCTCGCTTTCTCTGCTTAAATCGACTTTGCTAGCCTACATAAAATTTAAATTAATCGCCCTTCCAAACTTGCTGGTGCCGCGCCTCAATCTGAATTTCAGCCGCAGCATAATGAATACCGCTCTCACCGAAGCTGACCTTTCACAGGTTACCGGGGCAGCCGCCTCCTCTCTGAAAATCATCTCAAGTCATGACGTTTCCGAACAAATGACGAGCCACCCCCCAGTCCTCACAATTGAGGAGGTAGCGTCTCCGTTACCTGAGGCAGCTCTCCAGTTAGCTCACCAGCACCCCCTTCAGCAGCCGCCCACATATTATCACACGACAGCCCCCCTATCTTTTCCACTTATGGCGCTCGCACCGCTAACTGAGGACCCACTTTTCTTGATTCAAATTCCTGTAACAAATAATGGCACTTTCTTGCTGGCACTCATTGACACCGGAGCGGCCATATCTGTTGCTAGCGCCAGCATGACCCAAATTCTTGGCATCTCAGTACTGGCCCACAGTGAAATCCCGTCGGCCACAGGCATAGCAGGTACCCCGATTTCAATAATTGGAAAGCTCCCAGTGGATCTCAGAATCGGCAACACTGCATCCTCTCACGAAATCTATTTTACTAGAGAGCAGTGTGTACCCACAGAACCTGACCAGCACAACGTCATCATTGGCAACGACATCCTCCGTCACTTGCCCCCTTGGTCTATTGATTACGAGAAACATCAGTTCTATATCCTTGACTTAGTGCTACCTATCCTTTCTAGGACGCAGGCAGCATTTGACCCATTCTCATTTGACCGACTTGCTATCCGAGCTACCAAGACCACTAAATGTCAGCCAAATTCAGAAACGATTGTTGAGTTCTATTCACAACCGCTGGTCGCCTCCCTGATCGCGACAGAACTGGCAGTTCTTGGGACCAATCATAACGTGTTTGTCTCCCCAGCGGTGTTCAATAATAAGCAGGGTCGAGTTATTGTCAGCAATCCTACTCCCCTGCCAGTGTATTTTTATAATTGACAGTCAATCACGTTTGGTTCGGCTGTATCGCGACAGGGCCCCGATGAACTCTCAGAAATGGCACACTTGGGGACCATATTTCCCACCTAACTCTCCACCTCCAGCCGCAGGCTGGAGGTGGAGAGTTAGGGACCGGATTTTGAAATCGATCTCAGTACCTCGGACCTAAACGATGACCAAAAAGATCAGCTAAAGGCTTTATTTCGAGAGTTCAGTGATAGAATTTCAACTGATTCGGCGGATCTCGGGTCCTATCAGGACACGCTGGTACACATCACCACAACTACCGAAATTCCGAATAGCAGACCTCGAATACCGAAGGTGCCTGTTAAATATCAAGCAGAGCTAGATAAACATATCCAGACTCTCCTAGACAGTGGCAGAATTCGAGAAAGCGACACTCCATGGGTCCATAACCTCGTTTTGGTTAGAAAGCGCGACGGGTCTCTTAGAGTATGCATAGATTTTCGAAGTTTAAATGAAATTACCGCACCCGATTATTTCCCTCTTCCTCGCATTGAAACCATTCTAGAGCAGGTATCTAATAACCGTTACTATACCACTTTAGATTTATGTAGCGGCTTTCATCAACTTCTAATGGACCCTGAAAGCCAATCCAAATGTGGATTTCTAACCCCAAAAGGAATCTATGAATGTATATATATGCCATTTGGTCTCAAAAACGCTGGCGCCTATTTTTCTCGCGCCATGGCTAGAATACTCTCCGGTATGCAGGATAATTGTTTGGCTTACCTAGATGATATAGTAATATTCAATAAAGACTTCGATTCCCATGTCAGTACCCTTCGAGAAGTCTTTGAGCGGTTCCGTTACTACAATATTAAAGCATCGGGAAAGAAACTTACTGAAATAGCTCGATCTCAAATCACATTTCTAGGTCATGAAGTAGCCTCCACATCATATTCACCCGCCTCAAGAAACATAAAAGCCATCCAAGATTTCCCGAGACCTAAGAATATTAAACAGGTGAAAGGTTTTATTGGAATGGCTAATTTCTTTAGAAAATTTGTACGTAATTTTGCCGAAATTGCCAGCCCGCTCTATGATCTAATGAAAGGCAAAACGCAATTTTCATGGAAAGAGCAACAAGAGAACTCTTTCAATAAAATAAAAGTTATTCTGTGTAGCAAACCTTGCTTAACTTTTCCCAGAGATGACGAGTTTGTGTTACAAACAGATGGTAGTTTAATAGCAATTGGAGCCGCTTTTCTTCAAGCAGTCACACCAGGCTCCAAAGATTTCGCCGCTATCGGTTACTTTAGCAAAACACTATCCGATTCGCAGACCAAATGGCCTGCCACCCACGTAGAAATATTCGCTATAATCTCTGCCCTAAGATTTTTCAAAGCCACTATTTATGGTAACCTTACGCGAGTCCAGTCGGATCATAAGCCTCTCTCTTTCCTGTTAAATCATGGCAAACATCATGATAACTTAACGCGCTGGATCATTGAACTACAAAGTTACGATATTAAATTAGAGTATATAAAAGGAATCAATAACCCAGTAGCCGATTGTTTATCTAGAGTCCAGCTGCCATCTTCGGAATCCGCAGCCCAGCAGGACACAGAAGACATAATAGAATTCCCGGTGTGTTTGAAAATAACACCCAAACCCCGTGGCAGCCGCCACTGTCAAATTCAAAACACTTTTAAGCGCATCAGACAGCATGACATGTTGGAAGAACAACTTGCTGATCCAATTTGCAAGCAAGTCATCAAGCTGCTCTCGGATGAGAACATATCACCTGACGAACGGCAGAACGCTAACGATGATACGGTTCTTTCCCTCGCGGAGAAGTGTGAAATCAAGAAGAATGGCTGCCTCTATATGGTCAGGAACTCGGCCGATTCCTCATATAATAAGAACCCCTTAATAGTAGTTCCTAGAAAATTACGATCTCTTATTTTCAATGCATTTCACGAAAATCATGTAACAGGAGAACACTTTAATTGGAGAAAGACTGCAGCCAAAATAATGAGAAGATATTTCTGGCCCAACATTAGGCACGAAATTTTTCTAAGATGCAGGTCATGCGATATAGTATGTCAACGCAAGCGACCCAATGAATGTAATAGAGAACGACTCTCAACTATCCAGACTCAAGCCGTATTTGACCGCGTTCATGCGGACCTCACAGGACCTATTCACACTTCAGAAAATGGTAATAAATACATACTCGCTCTAGTCGATCATTTCTCTAAATTTCTAGTCACCAGCGCTTTGCCGGATTGTACAACACTATCGATTTCTAAGTCAATAATGAACGATTTTGTACTGAAACATGGAACCATGACGACTTTAGTGACTGATAACGCATCGTATTGGCACAGCGGAGTCTTTGAAGAATTAGGTAAGATGATGCACATCAATCAATATTACACCACCCCTTATCATAAGGAAGGCAATGGCCTGTGTGAGCGAATTTTCGCCACGATCCATCCAATGTTGAGGGCTTAGATTGGGATCAATATCTAGCAGGATCAATATCTTTTTCTGATACATGGTAGAGACCCGGTAATGAACATAGATTTATTATTTAAATATCATGATGAAAGACATAACCCTAGCGACGAAGACGTGTCCATTTATAAAGCATCTATGATCTCAGCGCTCCATTCCTCATGGAATATTGCTTACAATCACAATCTAACGCGCAGTGCCAAATTCAAAGAGCAAGAAGATAAAACGCATTTAAAGCCATTTAGCATTACCGTAGGAGACCGAGTGTACCTGAAAGACATGGCGCCGAAGGTGGGTTTATCAAAGAAACTCACTTTCCCATGGCTCGGTCAATATCGAGTAATTGAAGTAAGTAACCCGCACCTAACAATTGTTAGCATCCATGCCCCACAATCCGGAGCCAAGAAGGTGCACATGAACCAAGTAAAGAAGTGCTTCACACCAACAGGGCCAGCTCTTACTGACCCATGGTTGCCACTGGAGGATGAAGAGCATCTCCAGCAAAGCCCAACCATGGGATATCAATACCATGTAGGACCTAAGCCCGACGAATCACCGTCGACAGAAGCCTCCCACCCCTATAATTTACGCAACAGGAAACGACGGGAATCCATTTAGAAATACACGCGATCTACTCTTGTTTTGTTTCACCAATATCCGTTTCATCCGCTTTCCCATTACTCATTTGCGTTTCTTTTTTTCCTTTTTTTCCGATCTTTCGTTTAACTTTCAACGTTCCGCCATGAAGATTGTTTGCCGAATAATATTAGTCGCATTCATAATTAAATAATCTAGTGGACAGAATAGCGCTACAGTATATTTCTTGCAGAAGTAGTCAAAGCAACGATGAGCGAAACAGCGGCACGGCCGCAGCCACATCGGGACAGCCGTCTCTTTAACGAATCGAACAACCCACCCGCCAGCGCCCACCTCACTACCACAGAACACCCATCCCAGTCTGCCGTTCAGACGCAGAACATTCGACAGCTCTCCCAGATGAATGGCAGAACCGCTGAAACAGAAAACAGCAGAAGAAACAGCAAATGCATATCACGCAATTTTAAACCGTCACGATAGAATTCCCTTTCGCTTGTATAGCCACGCAGGCAAAGAGTTTTTAAATTCCAAATTTAAAATAATTTTGTCCGAATTCCGCATTCAACATAGAATTCCAAAGAATCAAACGCTAAAGTGTGCATTGGCAGAAAATAGTATACGGAGAATAAAAGCTCGTCTGTATCGCTATCTTTCAGAATATAACACATATCGCTGGATTGACGTTTTACAAGACGCAGTAAGTGCAATAAATGACACACCCATAAAATCTATTGGGGGTATTGCGCCATTAAACGTTACGAAAGAGAATGCTGAACACGTTTGGAACACACTTTACGGTAAAGATGCATACAAAAGTGCCAAACATCGCTACAAAATAGGCAATACAGTAAGATTGTCCATAACCAACCAAATATTTAGAAAAGGCTACAAGAACACATTTACGTTGGAAACATTTAAAATAAGAAAATTACTATTTAAAGACCCGCCTGCATATATTATAGAAGATATGGACAGAAAAGAGATTGACTCGATTGTCTACGAAAACGAGCTTGTTGCTTATAATCCAGCTGAATATAAAATTGAAAAAGTATTGCGAATAAGATATAAAGACGGAAAGAAGCAACTCTATGTAAAGTGGCTGGGATACGCTGATCCCACTTGGATATTTGCAAGTGATGTCAGAAAGCTCTAATTCGTGGCATGTCGGCGATATTACATGCTCACGTTCTCTTGTAGTTTATGTTGCACAAGTCTTGCTCATTTACACAGTCGTCATTGTTTCTATATATAACCTCTCATTTTCAAATTGCAAGGACGAAAAGCTGTGGATTGCAGTTCTCTCTTCCAGTATTGGATATTTGTTACCGTCGCCTACAATTAGCCAGAGAAAACAATGAAAGATTTTTTATGTTACTTTGCTGTCCAATACAAATAAGGACGATTTAATTGGAAATTTTAAAGTACGACTGCCAGCTCCCATTCATTTACCTTGCGATTACGAAGTTGCACTAACAGAAATCATTTTTCCTTATAATTTTGACCTAATCACCGATAAGCCAGAGAGTGAGAATATTAATGAAAATAACATAATTGTGAAATACTATACTCGAGACTCAAAGGACTTGAATTTTGTGGAGAAGCTAACAGTGAGCCTGGAAATGGTAGGCGAAACATTAACAGTGCCAACGAACTCTTATAACACTGGAAATGCGCTTGTTACGCAAGTGAATGGTGTTTTACAATACTCTTACCGAAAGAGATTTGGAGTATACTCTCAGGGTTTATTTAATTTTAATTCACACACTGGACGTTGTGAATATACACCTGATGAAAAAATTTACTGTATTACATTTTCCAAAAAGTTGGCATACTTACTTGGCGTTGACGAAACAATAACTGAAGACGGATATACAGTTGTTCCCGGCAAGCATCGTATTCATGTCGCAAAGGAAATGTTATTCATTTATGCAAGTATTGTTGAGAATCAGATTGTTTCAAATACATTCTCTACTTTACTCAAAATTGTTCCGATTAATGCCAATCACGGCGAAAATGTACATTTATCCTTTTCTCGTCCGCAATACATAAATGTGAAGTCAAAAGATTTTGAAAGCATTCATGTCCATATAAAAAAAGTGAGGACGACGTCGTCTCATTTCACTCTGGATTTTCGTGTCTTATTCTTCATTTCAGACCGAAACATTAATGCATATACACTTTGATCCAAACAGTTCAATAGATTGGTCAAATGTGTTCCTTGAACAAGCACGTCAGGCTGGTTCTGGTTTTCGTGGTTTTCCTTACCAGCGTGGCACTTCTGGCGTTGGTGGCTTGCTTTCGAAACTATTCACATCCGTTTTGCCAATTGCGCAACGCGTCGGGAGAAGTATTGCTTCTGAAGCATTAACCGCCGGTGAGCAAATAGTTGACGATATTAACATGGGACGCAATTTAGTCGAATCTTTAAAGGAAATGCATATAAACGACTAGCAAAGCGAGGAAAAGCGTGTTTGCAATCTGGAACTGGCAAAAAGCGCAGAAAGAAGAGAAAAGTTGTAAAAAAGCAAAAACGCAAGACCCGGGGAGTTCGCAAGTATAAAAGAAAGCCAAAGAGGAAGAAGAAGCGCACTTTTGACATTTTCTCAAAGTAATGGGAAAGCTGATTGACCCCAAGTCAACGCCAGCCTCTCGCACCGAATTGGCTTTGTTCGATATCCCAGCTACCCAAGTAGTCCTCGATTCTGCTCGTTGGCTTTCTATTCCCACCAGTACACCGATTAATAACTCTGGACCTTATTTGTTTAATGTGGTTGACTCACGTCATTATCTGCAATGTTCTAAAACGTACATTGCGATGCGTTTGAAGATAAACCGGCAAGATGCAGCTGATGCCTCAGGTTATGCGTTTATTAATTACATTGGCGCCTCTTTCTTCTCGAAAGTGAACTTGGAAATTAACAATCAGCAAGTTTTTGAATGTAACCAATATCCATATAAGGCATATCTTGAGACTCTTTTGACGCACAGCACTGACAGCAAGTATGGCGTTTTGCAAGCAGCTGGTTTTTACGAAGACGGCGATGAAGGGTTGGACCATGTCAATAATAAAAGCTATCTTAAACGCGTAGAAGCGGCAAAGGGAGGAGAAATTGACGTTATTGCACCCGTACATATTGACCACTTTTCTACTGATAGACTCTTGGTTCCGCATCTCAATTTGCAATTTTACTTTCATCGGAATCCTGATAGCTTTGTTTTGGAATCTCTCGACCCAAAGGCAAAAGACGACGGCGCAAGGGTTGAAGTCGTCTCAATGAAACTCTTAATACGCGCGGTTGACGTTATCGGTTCTGCAGATTTGGCTCTCGAAAAGAATCTGCTTTCTTATCCTGCTCGATATCCGTATAAGCGTACAAGAGTGAGAGTTATTGCAGTGCCAGGGGGAAGATATGACCTCCCATACTCCACAAAATTCCACGGCGTTATTCCACGGCGTGTTATAGTTGGCCTTGTGCAAACAAATGCGTACGAAGGCAATTTGAAGCACTCGCCGTTTAATTTTGGTCATAATAACATAACAGAAGTCTCTATTGACGCTGGCGGAGTGACATTCCCGGCGCAACCGATTAAAACTAATTTTAAAACCGGAGCATATGCAGAATCATTCCTAATGTTTTACGAGAATATAAGTGCAGTGAGCGAAAATCGTGATTTGGCAATTAATTATAAGCAGTACGCGAATGGCTTTAGCCTTTTCGCATTTAATTTGTCTGCTTCTGATACAAACAGCGATTTTGAATTAATTCGTAGTGGAACTACTCAAATTGCAATGAGATTTTCTGACGGCTTGCAGCTTGTTATTTATGCCGAATATGACGGAATGTATCAGGTGGCGTGTCTATTGTATGTATGCCTTTGTTATAACGTTCTTTTGCAGATTGACGCGTACAGAAACGTGTTTTCTGACGCCCAAACGTGATGTCCCGCTTCATCTCGCTGTCTACGTTCATCATGGTCAAGCTCGACATCGACTTGGACGGGCCAGTGTCAGACAGAGAAATTCATCTTATTAACACCGAGGTCTGTCGAAGAAGAGTTCGCACAAACCACTTGGAAAATGATTTCGAGTTGGACAACCCTCTCATTCTGCCCAATTCGAATGTCTTCAAGACAGTGATTGTTGGCATGGAGGTTCGCAGTCGGCAGCACTCGCTTGGCAATCGCCTCGTGAGACGCGATTAAGAAGAGCGACGTTGGCGCAGCAGTGGGATATCTTCGACTGGCGGGCCGTTTCTCTTCAATTCTGATGCAGGATATCACTGCACTCAGACGAGAGACTTCGGTAATCAAGTTTTATTGACAATATATTTGCTTGTCCTTTTCATTGTCAATTTACTTACTTATCGAAGAAGTGAAAAAATTTCAATTTTACAGTTCTCTTCACATCGATCCACGCACGGCCCTCCCACAGTATCGAGCGGCGCCGACTGAGAAGACTGGAATCGTGCCAAGATTCTCTACAGATGAAGTTCGCCCGCCTCTCTTCGGGTCCCTCTTGATGCAAGAACTGCAGCGTGCGTCACCGGCCAATGAAGTGCGACGGAGTCTGGCTACTCTTCAAAGGACAACTCCTGGACGAGCGGCAAATACTTCTACCAGGCAAGAATCTTTCAATTCAACCCGAATAGATATAAATTCTGGGAATCTAAACCTGTCTGCATGGGCTAGTATCACTTCGGATAATGTGGTCCTAGAAGCAGTTAGGGGTTACCGGCTACCTTTTGCGCGTAAAGTTCCAAGTTGCCATGCTGATAATTGGCCATCTCGAATCCAATCAGCTTCCACAACCGCTTCCCTCCTTCTAGAGGTTCAGGCTTTACTTGCTAAGGGTGCAATTGAAGTGACTCAGGATACTTCCAGGGTCTAGGTGTCTTCAATTTTTGTAATTCCTAAAAGGGATGGTGGTAAGCGCACAATAATAAATCTCAGCCCACTTAACCGTTATATGCTTTGCGAACATTTCAAAATGGAACGCATTGACATGGTTCGTGAAATTGAATTTCCTTATTATAATGCTGTAAGGGATAGATAAGTTATATTTACGATGTAAGCATATCAGCTAGATGACACATGCATACATATCTCTGTGAATTGTTAGCGATCTCTTCCGACTTCCGGTAAGGTTATTTACTTTCTTCTCTTTGCTTCTTCTATGTCTACTCTCTTCTCTTCCTTCTCTTTCGCAATTCGCTGACTCATAATGATGGCTACTTTCAGATCCGCAATCGCCGCGTCCGGAAGATACAAAAGCCCTGCTCAAGACAGAGCGAGAGGAGAAGCTCAGAGCCGGGAGCCTATCCCCACGACCCTACTGTACTTATCTATGTATCCCCATATCTGACCTCTGGTAGTTTCTTGTAATTTCCTTGTTTATTGTTGAGTAACTGGTAGATAAACTTGTCTAATAAGTTGGTGTCGTTGGGAACCTCACTGGTAGCAGCGAGTGTAGTTTCCATCTGCTTTGTGTCCGGCTCGGTAACGCGGAAAGCGCGCCGCGTTGCCACACTTCTATTTGCATGTGTGTCTGTCCTATCCATGCATGTTCCTTTCTTAACCCGCATCCTTATTTCCCAAGCTTGGGGCAGTCGCCTCCTTCTCAATCAATCAATCTCATTATACGCCTCTGACGAAGAGCAGTCGCATTCGCGCGAGAACAGTAGGCGCTGTTTTAATTCAGGCGGCAGTAGCGCCAGTAAATTAGCCTCAAAATTCAACGAGGGCTACCTTTCCGCTATTCAAACATTTTTTGTAAGCCGGGAGGCACAGCACATCCTTGCCGCGTCGTAAATACACACATCAGTCTGTATACTTCAACTAGCGGAAAGTTATAAGAGCGCTCTCTCTCATGTCATTCGAAGGAAGCACGAAGACGACGGATCTGCTGCCCGCAACTCGGAAACTCCCGGGTCGGCCCTGCTCAAAAAAGTGCACCGTGCGCACTCCACATATTTTTCTCGTTTGTATAAATGAGGCAGCTGCCTCCTTCAAATTCAAATAACTGACAAGATTTAAACGAGTTGTAATCTAAGCCACTTATACGTTCCATTCCATGGAGAGAATAACTATGAACTCTTCCTGACGCCACTAGAAGACAGAAATTTGCACATAAAAGTGAATGAGCATGACTGTTGACAGAGATTTATGAATACAGAAATGAGTACGACTGTTGAGAATTAAAATTCAATGGGGCAGCTGCCTCTTTCAAGCACTATAACTGATTCAGACGCAAGAAGCAGAAATGCCATTTAATAAATGCAGCCACATGGTAAGAGAAAGAAATTAAGGACAAAGATGCGATAGTATATTCGAAATTTGGAAGAAATCACTTTTGTTGATGAGAAGACAAAATTATTTCAACATGAGAAGAAAGGAATGAAATATAAATTCCTCAATTATCAACTCGATTATAAAAGGAGGACACGATTAACTATGAGAATAAAAGGACCCACCCTCTAATTCCAATCAGAAATCATGGAAATACAGCGATTTTCAAATGAAGTCGTTTTTTTGGCATATGGTTATGTGTATGTGCATACGTGCATTGACCTGTTTTGCCGGCATCTGACTGTCAGGACAACTCACTCCAGTCGCTTCATCTCATTTTCTCTGCGCGAAATAGTGTGGATTATCTTTCGATATGAGAGATGGTTTGAACAGATAAATGGTAACAATCGCGCGAACAACCTCGGAAGCGTCGGAGAGCCACTTTGCCGGGTCCTCCTCGAGCTTGATGCGGTAGCTCTTCAGTCGGTCGGGTGGGTGGAATGCGAGCTGGAATCATTGGATTTTACCTTAATCACTCACGGGTTTTTCCAATAAATGAAACATGAAAAGTTCAATTTGTAGGTAAGCTCGGAAAATTTATCTCAAATATAAACATATATATATATATATATATATATATATATATTGTATTAGCTACTATTAATTATACACCTTCCTCACGATCAGCTCAGGCACCGGCGGGCAGATGAGTCCGCACATGAGGCCGTAACCCTGCAAAAAAAACAATAAACATATTAATTAATTTAATTGATAATCTATCTAAAATATAGAGATAATATAGCTTAGAAAATCTTAATGAAAAACAACGCGTTTGACATCTTCTACTCTAAAGAAAAGCAGACAGCTACATCTGATCAAGAGATTGACAGATTCTCAAGAAGCCATTGAATGGTGGAGTTACTAAAAGAATAATACTAGCTCACTCCTTGAGATTTGATTTGATTTTTTTTAATCGACTCTACTATCAGAATTAGGCAGTAAACAGAAGGAGAAGAAGGGGAAATGGTTAGAGCAGGAATGGCGGTCTAGAATGGGAGACAACCGTCTCATGAGTTGAGCTGGCGGTAGAATGACTCGAATCGACTTATTAACGATTCATTATCGATCATAGATCAATTATCCATTTTCCAGTCGACTTTCGGGATAATGTCGAATTTTTGAGGAACCTTGAGAACAATCGGGCGGATTCGAAGAAGCCGCCGTTCTCTGCGCGCTTTTCGCCATTCTGCCGCAGATTTTCGCGCCCGGCGCCAACTCCACCCACCTCCTCGTCCGAGCCTGAAGTAACATTTTTTTTAATTGTGTTTTTTTAATGATCTTTGGAAAATAGTTCCCTAGTTTTTTTTTCCATAAAAGCAATAATAATAAAATATCAACAAGAAAGTTTTCTTCTCCATATTGTTGATGACTTCACGCGCGTTATTTCTTCTTTCAAATTTCAACCTCTCATTTTCTCATTCACTTCCGCTTCTTCTTACCTTTTGAAAACTTATTCAGAGGCAGTTTATATAAACAACGCTTTTCTTGAATTGAGCGTTAATAGGCATATACATATGTACATACCTATGCAGTTCTCATCAGCTAATACTTGATTCGGAATTTGTCGGTTAATGTTTTTTGGGTGGCTTTGAAAATAGAGATATTGATATTTAAGATGATTTAACTCTCGACAAGTATTTTTATTGATTATCTGTTTTGTTATCTATTAACTTTCCGTTACCTTCCATCCGCTCCCTTAGCGACCTGTGCACGGTGCTGACATGATTACCACCGCTCGTCAAGCGCAACTGGAATTATTTAAGATTTTTTTTTTAATTTAATTTTTTTTTCTTTTTTTTAATGATATTCTAACATGCCAATTATTCAAACTTTTCTTAGTTGTTAAAACAACAATAATAGTAGAGAATAGTAGTGATATGTAAATAGTGTCAAAATAAGCGGATAGAACAAAACCAAACGGCCCACCTCTTCAGTCATTTGTCCAGGAGGTTGAGGGAGAGCTCAGCCGAAGACGACCAAACGCTGCCGATGAGATGAGGTGAAATGATGCTGTCAAAGGGCCGTTTCTAACAATGAGTCGTGCGGAATTGGGAAATATGTCCTTGGACTATTTGCATATTTGTTTATGCCTATATATGACCTTGTCATTAAAAGTACTTTTTTAGAGTTCATGATACGTATTATATGAAAAATGAGAGGAAAACTGTAACAAAGAAACTGGAATATGAAGTAGTAAAAAGTCAAGTCTAGTCGAACGTATGTGAGCAGGCAGAAATGTAACTGTATAATAACAACAACGTTATTGCCATTCATTTTATTTTGTTTTCTTTCTTTCCCAGAATCCTATGAATAGTGCCTGTTAATTGTCACAGGCTTTGAAAATTTCTGAAGTTACTGCTTTTAGCACATTTTGGCTTCTACATATTTATATGGGAGTTTATTGAAGTCAAGAGTATCCCATGTGAAGAATTATCGCCTATTCTAAATTTAACGAGCGTCTCGCTCGGCTAGAGCTGCTCTGAGCCGCTCTATCCGAATCCCCTCACTCGTGGGCGGTGCATATGTATGTACATATGTAGGAGAAACTGGTCTTCCGCATGCAATTGTCTAGAATTTCTGCTCTGTGAAAATTCTGGGTTATATCAGCAACTTACAGTGTCCGAGAGTTGTTCGACATGGATTACTGTCACCGGTGTATCGAATAAAACGACCACTTCGCTCTAACATAAAGAGATACTTCTTGGGAGTTTCAATTAATAAAATCGTCATGTCGTCTTACCAAGCCATCTGTGCAATTGTTAGTCGCATTCGAAATCAAGTTTACTCTTTGGCACACTTGGTATTCCTAGACGCGAATAGCTGACCTACACTGTTCTAATATGGAACGCTACTGTAGAATCTAAGGAAAATCACTTTCTCAATGATAAAGCACGAGTAACCCTTCTTTAGTGAACTTGGCCTGAAAGGCGGAAGCCTCAAACGTATTGGAGAAACATGGCTGAGGACAAAGACATTCCGGCCAGCTGGCAGGGTCGCCGCGGACCCTCCACTGGCCGCCCGCGATCACTGAGCATGTCGCGCCATGATCGACACTTTTGCAGCTTAATTCCATCATTACGACCTTGCCTTGTCATTCAAATAAGGACATTCGTGTCTTTTATCAAGTTTATAAATGATTATAGAAATGTTTTCCATGATAAAATATACTCTGAATCTAGTGAAAACAAGCTATGCGAACGACAGATGCCGACTGATTAATCACCTACTCGCTGCACACTGCATGGCTGCAGTTGTTGAAGTTGCTGAAGTGCCGCTCAGTGCCGTTGAGCTTTGCGTGCTCGTCGTTGCTGTACTTGTTGAACTTGAAGACGAGGTCGTGGTTGCTAATAAGCACGATAAGCGTCCATCACACTCAATTAATTTAGCCACTGCAACTCCTTTTTTAAATAGTAGCTTCTGTGCCTCTTCAAGTCTCCTTCTGTAAAGACCGTCGGCTCCTCTTCTATATGCCGAGAATTGAATGTTGCGAAACATCTTTTTTTTTGTGTCACAAAATTTACCTTGCTCTCCACCTCTCTTCCTCTGACTCGCGATGTAAAATTTGAACAGTTATATACCCAGATATGCATATCTAACATAAGCCTTACTTCCAAGGCATGCGTCGGTTACATTGCTATTGGGAATGCGTCCGTCTCTATAAAATGAAGACTGAATGAGGACTTATAATTTGGGGGAAATTCTTCTAGAATTGCGCTTACTTGCTCTTTGACTCATGAAAATGGAAATATTTTGTGCTACAGAAGAAGAGATACCATTCGTGCACCCCATGTTGCAAGCGTCTGCTGTACTTTGGTCAGGGAAGGCACAAAAGTCGTATTCGGTTCCAGTGCCATTATAAGGTAGGCCGATAGCGACGTTGCCATGCAGGATGTGGTAGTTATCATCGTGGCACTGCAAAAAGAATGTGTACTTGTTGCAGAAGACTGAAGATGCGCGATCGAACATTTGATTTCTCAGCACACCGACCGTGTTGAAGACGAGACGACCGAACTCGCAAGTGACGACGCATGCGCTGCTGTCGTTCGTGCTGACGACCAGGTTCTTGAGAATGTCGCCCGACCAGCAATCGGGGGGTGCACGGTGGATTGGAGAGCGAGCAGAGCTTCTTCTCGACGCCCAAATGACGGCTGGTCATGCACGCACCAGGGTTTCGACGCTGCTATACAAGAAGAGGAAGCCATTGAACGTATCCAGATTGGAATTTAAAAGAGGAAAGCCAGTCTTAATTCATAGGGACAACATTTGCGTTTCATTTTGAAACAGAATACTTTAGTTACTCTAATATTTTGTTTTAGCGCTCTTCTCTTTTCAATTGAGTTGAAAATTAAGAATTGGCTTGCCAGAGCATAGCGTCGTATCCAGCACGAAAAGCGCGACGAGATATGTCAGAAATCCGCTCAGATATCGTCGCATCCTTCCTCGTTGAAAGATAACCAAATACTTTCTCATTAATGGAGTCACAACTCACTCTTGCATTCGCGCATTTTGTCTGACACAAGGGCAACAGAGCAAATGATTTGGAGACATGCGACTACAATACTCATGGTCAGGCAGATTCAAATCGATAACAGCTGATTTTAGTGCTTCTTTAAGTGATATTTTGATAACCGAAAAAAATAAGAAATGTGGAATAAAAAAAAAATACTTTACTTCGCGTACTATTCTATGAAATGATAACTGAAACCAAGTCGAAAAAAGCAAGTAATTGTTTGTCGTAATTCAGAGTAGATAACTGTGAAGTATGTAGCTTTGATTACAAGATGACCGACTGCGAGGCATTCTGTAAGCCCGAGTAATAAAGGCTCAAAGAAAAAAGTCGCTTGAGACATTGCTCATTCCTTCTGTCTAGCCCGTTACAAACATGCCTTCTTACGATCGCGCATTGCACAAACTAGACATTCACGCACCCTCCATGTATGTACCTGGCGAGAGTTTTAGTGCCTCATTTCCTAAGCAAGGCAACACGATCAACATGGTTGCATTGAAACACCGCGTGAGTGTAGTAAGAGAGAAAAGTGATCTAGGATAGTTCCGCATCACACTTCGCAGTACTTCAATGGCAGCGGGAGAAGGCGAGGCTAAATACCTAAATTCCGTGATGGGGACATCTCATAGAATATGTGATCACAGTGCAGAAGGTGATTGTTGGACGCCTAGCTTTTATAAAAAGCACATCTTTTTAAACAGCTTTATTATTCCCGAAAATCTGAATTACATAAAATGTTAATCTATTATATATAAACTACTTATGTTTCTCAGTAGAAAAAAACAGAAACATATTAAGCTAGAAATGAACACTAGATGGACAAGAATATATCGAAAAAAATTCGAACGACGGCAAACAAACAATAGAACACTTGTCATTTGGAGTTAAAAGGAGTGTTGTTGGGTTTCTTGAATAAGAATGGTCCAGCGGAGAGATGCAGAATCTCGAGAACGAAAACGACTGAAATTCCCAGAAAGAGTCCGGAGAGGCCTCCAAGAGCAGACATCAGAGAGGAAAACTAAAATATTTCCTTTTTTCGAATCTTAGATGTTTGTTATGTTAAGATAAATTAAGCAAGTTTAATACTCCAGGACCAAGAGGTGCATGCGGCCCCGCCCAGTCCTTGTCCAAATTTCCGGGCCCTCGCACGCCAAGCCGGGCAGGATAAAATCCTGGGCCCGGCCCTGAACCTGGTCGCATCGCCATCAGCATGTAGTCATTATTTCACGCTATGCTGATGGCGATGCAATGACAGTATGAGTTTTCGTCCGAAAATTAATAAGAAAGAAAATTATTAGTCTAACAATAAGTTTTAAAAATTTAGCGCGCCTGGACTGGCGGGCACAAAATTCAAGGGCCTAAAAGCCGGGACGAGCCCTAATTTAGGGTCCAAAATGTTTAGGCAAACTTGCACCTCTGTCAGGATTGCTTTTATCAGTTGATAAGTTATGATTACGTAATTGCACGTACGGTAACAACGAGATGCTCCACTTCAATGTTGGAGACGGGAGAATCGAAGAAGATGACTACTTCACTCTAAAATTTTGATATTCATCAAGACAGAATTGCTTGGAGAGCTTTTTTCTAAAAAAAAAAAAGCACGAATTTTTTGAAGAAAAAAAAACAACTTATTGTCAGATCGAAATATGTATGTCGTAGCAAAACTAACAGTGCTTTGTGTGCAGTTGTGTGTAGCGTTTAGTCTGCTGCTATTTAATGCTGAATTCATTTCTGTACGGCATTCAAGCTGAGCCTACAGATTTGTAACTTTCGAAGACTTGAAACCAAATGTTGAGATATTAACGCACTCGTCAAAGGCTATATTTCGCTTGGAATGATAGCACATCGTAGGTCTTCGTCTGACAAGGAGGCGGGCAGCGGCACTCGGGCCAGCTGGCGGGGTCACCGCGCTCCTCGTGGAGACGAGCGATACAAGCGACTGTAGTTTGAATGTACAAGGATAATATCAGCATTTTCTATGATTTATTCATTAAATTGGCCCGAAACTCAATCTTAATCGACTTCAATTTTCCTAATTTAAACTGTTATTTATTGATAGTTCTAACGTTGACTGAAGTTGCATGGTGCGACTCCTTCCTTCCGCAGATAAGATGCATCCATGCAGCCGCACGAAGAGAAAACTCCGTCCTGGTAGCACGATCGGTAGCAGCCCTGATAACGTGAAGAGCAGAGAAGGTAATCTTGGCAAAAAACTAGGGATATCCAATGGACACTTCCGAAAGACCAACATCCGTTGAATATGCTCCTTCGAAATAGAAAGATTGCACTTCGGCCTTGTCACGAATGCACTCTTTGGCGCTGGAGTCGCAGCGCGTGTACGATAACTAAAAATGACGAAAAGTGATCAATTCAATAATTTTTTTTTGCTACAATCCGTATATAAATGTGTACATAGTATGCATAGGTAAAAAAACCAAAATTAATGTTATGTGAAACTTAACTGCCTGATCCGAACGATACTTTTGGTGCCGGGACGGAGTGTAATGTGCATGCTCTCCAAGTAGACATCAAGTAGAGCTGTAAAAGAAGACAATGGAACAAATTGTACTTTAATGCCGGATATTCAGTACTTCGCTGTTCGAGAGCAGTTGTGTAAGCAGAAAGATACTATATTTAGCTTTTAGATAAATGGACAGATTACGAAATGACATGACAAATAGCGAATATCTTTGAATTTTTGTCATCTGCAATTTTCTTTCAGAAGGCAATGCTGTTTTTTTTTCAATTCGCAAACCGTCCTGAATATAGACATTAATTCCCGATGATTCAGACCACGCTGCTTGCTCCCAGACTTGCGAGTCAACGATCACGCGAAGTCCTGAATTTATTCGGTTGAGATAAAAAGGGAATCTAACGAAGGAAAGTTATGACCTCCATCTTCAGCTGGCACCCGCTGTTTGTACGTGAAATTTTGATGTCGATCATTGAAGACAAAGCAGTTGCCGAGCGAAGGATCGTTTCGCATGCGATATTCGGTTCTGAATGAAGACATATAACATGAAATTGTAGGTCGATGAAAACTATTTAAACACGCTCAATATGAGGCGCTCAAGCCACGTCGTACTTGATATCCAATGGCCACCCGGCAAATGTTGCGTCCTTGATAATATCTTCGAGGCTCCAGCTTAGCGAGGGCCGTTCACTGTCAGAGATGAAGCTGAGAAGGGCGGGAAGAGAAGACGTGAAGACGGCCGGTGAATGTCTGCCCGTGCTCATTACCTCAAGGCAAGCGACTTGATTCATTTCAGAATTCGAGTGCGAGAGCTTTGAAAAGAATTCAAATGTGCATGCCTTCATAATATTGCTAGTTGTCTCATTGCCGAACAAGCTTAATAATGATTCCATTGAGGCTGCAGCTATTGAACATGTTGACCCGGTGTATTCGGAAGAGCACGTGCATGTCTCGTTTGCCACTGTACAGATCGCTGACGTATCGACCGTTTGACATCTAGACTGACTGACTGTATGAATAATAACATAATTCTGAAGGCGACTCACAAACAAGTGCTTCACCGATATATTTGCTTTGTATATATATATATATATATATATATATATATATATATATACATATATAGGAATATCTATAATATTCCTATATGAACTCTTTCACTTCTTTATATTTGCTTTTTTCAATCCATACCTGTTCTGTACGATTGTTCCGTTGGCCGATTTGTAGGGGCTGCAGAAGTCTGAAGTGGCCACGCTACTCGTAGAAGACGCTGACGTGGTCGTCATAGTTGACTCGGTCGTTGTAGTTGTAGATGAACTTGTTGAATTTGTAGATGAACTTGTTGAAGTTGTCTTTCCTTTAAATGATTTTGTAAAGAGATGTAAAAGCAATTCAAATTATCACTTATGTAAGGAGGTGGTATGCAGTACTGACCATCCTGGCAGAGACCGGCGATTTCAGAGTTGCTCGAATACACAGATGTCTCTGAGAAAATATTGAATATAAAAAAGAGTCAAACAAAGTTTGAATGTTGTGAAAATGCGAAAGCAGAAACCATTTGTGCACGACATCCGGGATGCGTGAGTTGTACTCTTATCTTTGAAGGCGCAAAAATCATAGTAGCTGGCTCCAGAAATACTCTCGTTATAGTATAGTCCGACTGCGATATTTCCTGGCAGAATGTGCCAGCCATTCCCCACACACTGCAGGAAAGCACCATTATTTTTACGATCTTCAACAGTCCCCTCCTCGATAGCCGGAAGCAGCATTGAATTAGAAGTGAATTATATGAAATGATTGAGACAGGAATAAAAACGATACTGAAAAGATATGTATGTATGCACTTTAGGGCACCCAAATTGTTGATGAAACTTGGAGTACTTAATAAAGATGTTCAAGGAAAGTTGATTATGTTTTTTTTCTGCTTGCTGACCCCGTTGCAGACGAGCCGGCCGGTCGTGCACGTAACGATGCACGCGTCCTCGGTGTTCGTCTCGATTGAGAGGGTAGCTCGCTGGACGCCCCCACGCACTCAGTCTCCCCCTTCCAGCAATCCTTGCACGGAGTGTACGGTTCAACAACAGCGTTCTCCTCGTCAGGGTCGACCACGCGTCCATTCACACATGTCGTGCGTACCGTGACTGCTAAAGAATTGCATTTGAGATCTTTCGTAGTCATTTATGTTCAATAATCGTAAAGATAACTAACTAAAGGTCACCTACATATTTTCAAATATGTTTTTATTAATAAAGAACTCAAATACTGCATCATACCAGATTGTATGCTGCGCAAGGAAGAGAAGAGTGCAAAAGCATTCAAGACAACGCTGGTCCGCATCCTACTAGCGTTACCACTTCTTGGAGAAGTGGTGATGAGCAGCATATTTAAGTCTCGGGAGCTATTTTTTTTCTGCTCTGAAGCTGTTTTTTTTCTGCTCTGAACACCCTTTAAGCAAAAAGGCCAACTCTCTAACAATGGCGTCTGAAAATTAGAAGGAAGCAAAAGAATGGAGCAAGAATTCCATGTTTTATTCTCTCACTCTTTCGCACTCTTTCTTTCCTTCTTGCTCTTGTTTACCCTTGTTGAGTCGCTGCTTCTGGCCTTGAGTGTCCTGGAGACAAAAACTGAACTCAGAGACCTCGAGCGCGTGCTCAGAGAATGCACCCAGGTTGTACCTCCCTGACTATTGCAATATAAAAAAAAATTCATGCTAG
Source organism: Allodiplogaster sudhausi (assembly GCA_945643635.1). Classification (NCBI taxonomy): domain Eukaryota; kingdom Metazoa; phylum Nematoda; class Chromadorea; order Rhabditida; family Diplogasteridae; genus Allodiplogaster; species Allodiplogaster sudhausi. Next base: position 647,873 of record CALZFC010000126.1, read on the forward strand.
AACATTTTTCTTCTTCATTCAACCATCTGATCTCTTATTTTTCAGAGATTTTCTCTTCAATCACATTGTTTTGTCATCACGAAAATAAAGGGTACAGTCTCTTTCGGTAGTAAAATATGACGAAGAACGAAGAGAACACCTTTTAATCTTCCTCATTCGCGTAGTTGCTGTTTAATGTTGTACTGGCTTTAGAAGCGCGTGGTTATTGCTGTCATTGCAATCACGTAATTGAATCTGACAATATGAAAGTCGAGAACGAGATAAAGTGAGCATGAATCGAACGAGAGCGATGGAGAAAAAGAGAAGAGAAGGAGAAAGGGAGCCAGATAAAAAGGGGAAAAGTGAAAGAAAACGAGCGAAGTGAACACGCTTGAATGAATAATTTGATTAATCAATACTTGAGTGATATGAAAGTTGACGTGTTTCGTGTCCCAGGGGAGATCAAAAGTACACCTCAGCGCAAGTGCGGTTTGAAGGTGATCTTTTATTCCTTTTCCGCTCACTCCTCAGCTGAAACATATCATTTGACCGGCTCAAGTTGTATAAAAGAGAGCGCAAGAAACCTTCCTCACAACATTCCCCTTTCTAGTTCGTCGACCACCACGAGGAAGTCTTCGAGAGTTGTAGGAGATGCGACTGAAGATTGTCCTAATCTTCATTCTTCTCTTTCTCTGCAATGTTGCCTGGTTGGTACACAAATATAAACACTATCAGTTGCTTATAGGAGCCAATTCTCAAGATTGAAATGGCACATTTTTGCCTCATTCAAGGGTGAGAGATCATGAGGTTTAGTGAGAGGCATTGAAATAGATTAATGCTGAGATTCGTGCTTCTTTAAAATATAAAATACTCTTCTTCTTTTAGTGGAAAGAATGTGGATATGGATTACTTGATGCAGCATCTAGCAAATAACAGTTATGATGCGCGTGTTCGTCCGCCCAACAGTATTAATGGTTAGATTTTTATAAAGCCGAAATCATCATTTTTTGTGACTCCTCTTGTCGATTAAGGCTCATCACATCCCGTGAATGTCGAAGTCAGCTTGTTCCTGCAAAGGTACACATTCATTCGTGCCTTCACTGTACTTCTCACTCGCGAACTAAACATATGTTATTTAAAAAACAGAGAGAGATTCCTGCAGTTAGCTACAGCTTTTTAGAAGACAAATAAGTACATACTATGTGTGTATTTATAATCTGAAAGAGTAAAATTCGAAGAATTGGTCGCATCGACTTCGTCTCGATGTCGTACGAGCTGCAGCTGATCTTTCGAGAGAAGTGGAAAGATCCACGACTGGCATACGAGCACCTCGCAGACCACGTCCCTGACTACATCACTCTCGCTGACTCCGATCTCATCTGGAGGCCAGACACTTTCTTCCAGGCAAGAGAGAGAGAGAGAGAGAGAGAGAGAGAGAGAGAGCTAGAGAAAGAACGAGAGAGAAAGCGAAAGAAAGCGAGAGAGAGAGAGAGAGAAAGCGAGAGAGAAAGAATGCGAGAGAAGAGAGTTTCAGGACGAGATGAGTGCCCACCGCCACGACATTGATCGGCCAAACATCCTCGTGCGTGTGTACCGCGACGGCCGAGTGCTTTTCAGTGAACGGATCACTCTGACTGTCGGGTGCCCGTTGAATCTACAGGTTCTCCCACCGCCATGTACAATCATCAATAATAAGCTTAATTATAAATACCGTCTTTTTGAGACAAAATTTTCAGACATTCAATAGATGCTCGCATATCAAAAGGGCCTTCGTTTTAGCTGTATCCGATGGACGTTCAGAGATGTTACCTCGATCTCGCTTCCTTTGCATTCACCACTGATGACATCGGTCGATTCAGACATTATTCCCATTGCCACATTTGTACAAAGTGATACGTGTACAATTACTAAAGTGTAAATGGGCAATCGAATATTAGCACATGGAAAAAAGGTGTATTAAATTACATAATTCTTTTTTACAGTGTATTCCTGGGACAAGAGCACTCCTCACCAGGTGCGCCCCGATTTCAGGCGGAGACTTCCTTCGTTCTATCTCTCTTCAGTCGACGCCTCTTCGTCGATGAAGCACGCCAATACGGGCTCGTACTCCAGACTACGGACGACCTTTATTTTTTTCGGGTAGAAGACGGAAAGAGAGAGAGAGAGAGAGAGAGAGAGAGAGAGAGAGAAAGAAGAAGAAGAAGGTGAAAGCAAGTGGGGGAGAAAGCAAGTGAGTGAGAGAGAGAAACAGAGAGAGAAACAAAAAGAGAGGTATCGCCTAGATATTACCTCCTACAAGTGTACGTCCCCTCGTGCTTACTTGTCATCGTCTCGTGGGGCTCCTTCTGGCTCGACCGCAATACAGTACCTGCCAGAGTGACACTTGTAGTGACAACCCTTCTCACCGTCACCGCTCAGGCATTCTCCTTCTTACTCTCTCTCTCTCTCTCTCTCTCTCTCTCTCTCTCTATCTTTCTCTCTCTCTCTATCTCTATCTCTCTCACTCTTTCTCTCTCTCCCTCTTTCTATTTCTCTCTCATTCATTCCCACTCGATTTTCTTTCTTTCTCTCTCTCATTCGTTCCTTATAAAAGCGTTGAATACATTTTCAGATAGCATCTATTAACAACAAACTTCCGGAATTCTCATATATAAAAGGTGTGTCAAATTAAGCAGACAAGACCGAAAGAATAAAACATTCCTTTTCAGCAATCGACATTTGGTGCGGAGGTCAGCGAATCTAAATTGTTGCCCGTCTTCTGCAAATGGCACATATTTTGAAGACGCAATAATTCCTTTTTTTGTGATTTGCTATTCTACAATCTTGCCAGGCTGTCTTTTCTTCATCTTTGGCGCGGTTCTGGAGTTCGCTTTCGTCTCTTACATCGCAGCACAGATTGCTGAGAAAGGTGCTGTCATTTCTTCTTTTTAATGAAATACTTGAACGGGAATGGTTTAGAAGGAAATAACTGTGCCAAATGCGCGAAGGCTGACAACGCCAAGAAGCAGGAGCCATCTGTTAGAAATTAGAATTTCTTTTTAAAGTGAGAAATGCAAATCCGTTAACCATTTTACAGGCCGAGAGCCCGCCAAACCGAAGAGCCGGCGCCGAAGAGTCGCCTCTTCTCCGTGAAGATTCGATAGAGAACATTGCTAGACTCAAGTGCTGCATCATTTTCAGGAAAGTGGACGACTCTAAGCTCATCGACATTCGAGCCAGTCAGTTGGAAGAGGCAGTGAGAAAGAAAGAAGGAGGAAGAGAGAGTGAGAGAGAGAAAGAGAGAGAGAGAGATGGGCAGATAGAGATAGATATAAAAGAAGATTATCTTTTCAGGGGTTCTATTTCCGCTTGCGTTCATCATTTTCAACATTCTTTATTGGTACTTTTACTACCCTGTCTAGTTGCAAGCGACAGCAAGGCGATGTTTATTCTGATGAACGAGGAACGTGTGTAAATAGAATATACTCAATTGTACATATGTACATATGTACATGCATTTTCATTCAAAGCGATTGTCATTTCATACAAAAACTTATGCATAAAAGAGAATAACAACAATTTTATACGCAATGATAGCAGCTGTCAAAGTTGGCCTAGTCGTCCTCCGGTTTCTGAACATTTGTCGCGATCCAATTACTTCTTACGTACTCCTCCATCTCGTCCAGCTCGCGCACTCGGTAGTAGTAACGGATCAGAGAGTTGTACTCCCTGAGAAACTCGGGGGCACAACTCTCAGATGACGTCGATGGCACTCAAGACGAACACCACCACGAAGTCGGACAAAGTCAGCTAAACGAAGGAACATGGAGGGACAGAGAGATTGAACGAGAGAGAGAGGGAAAGAGAGAATTAAGAGCGAGCATAATAATCGACAAAAAGAATATATGTTTATGCAAATAATCTCCAACGCTGAAGCGATTTCCGTTCTTGTTGAGATGAAGAGGTCGAGTGCGCCATCTACGTACACGTCCACGTAGGCCGATTCGCTCGTCGAACGACCGGCGAATCCTTGACTGTTGAATCATTCTCATCTTTCTCTTCATTTGGTCATATGACCTGGTCTGGATGTCTTGGCGAGAAAGCGCAGAATGGTCTGGCAGAGCACGAGCTTGCCGCCGTCCACTTCGAGTATTAGTATCCTCACTCTATTCGAACCCCCACCCTCTAATAGTACCCCTTGAAAATACCCTTGAAAAATAGTACCCCTCCATCTAATAGAACCCCCCCCCTCTAATAGTTCCCCTTGAAAAAAGTACCCATCCCTCTAATTGTTCCCTCCTTTCGCAAGGGTTATGAAAAATAGTACACCTGGGTTACCAATATAGAAAACACGGTTTATGTCATACTGAAAGTTACAGCCCTCTGAAAGTTCCAAGAGATGGATCATTGCGCGTATAGAAACTTGCTCTGAAAATCGGCAAACCGGTGTGGAATGTAGAGGGCAGAAATTCCTCCAGTAATTAATAAAATGTATAAAAAAACTTACTCCAGATCCAGTGGCCAATTGGCGAATGTCGCGTCATCTATGATATCACTGAGACTCCAACTCAGTTGTGGCCTTTCGCTATCGGAGACGAAGCTGAGAAGGGCGGGCAACGAGGAAGTGAAAACAGCCGAGGACATTCGTCCCTCATTCATTACCTTCAGTGACAAAGCGTTTTTCATGATTACGCTTCTAACTTGTATATTACGACGAATACCTTCAATATGTGTTGCGTAGTCTCATTTGCCGTACATTTCCTGAAGAGCGTCCATCGATGCGATTCCTTTCAATTGATGGAGTGTTGTTTATATTTTATAGTTTTCCGGTTTGAAATGATTACCGACGCCGCATGACGGGCCGGTGTAGTTCGACGAACAAGTGCATTTCTCGACCCCATTCAGAGCAGAGCAGGTAGCGAGCGAATCAACCGTCTGGCATCTAAATCCCCTATCTTTAGTGCGTAAAAAGAAACTTATTTACAGAGTACTACAAAACGTCACAGTTCATTCTTCACCAAGTGAAACCGAACACCCTATTCTGTTATGCTATTATTTTACTCAACAAATATACTGTGAAATCAGCAGGACAAGTTTACCTGTTCGCAACCGTTGAGCCGTTGAACAAAATGTAATTGCCACAGTACATCGAGTCTATTGTGGCGGCAGTAGAAGTATCGGTTATTGTAGTACTTTCAGCTGCTGTGCTGGTATTGCTTGCGGTATCCGTAGATGAAATGGTCGTTAACGTGGTCATATCTGTTCATAACATATTAAATATATCACTGCTAATATAAAAGAGTGTTGAGCAGGCTGTACTTACCGGTCGTTGTCGTACTTTCAGATGTTTTTATTTGGCTGCTTGTGGTGTCCATCGTTGAGCTGCTGTTTTGGAAATAGTGCTGCATTCGAATAGTATATTGAGAAATATCTAATGATCGAAAAATTTAACATGAATGAGAGAATTTAGAACATAGCCTATCGCCCTCTCTTCGTCTTCTTCACTAACCCTAATTTCAAAAATTCATATCTCCTGAATGGGATGGTGTAGTGAGCATTGCCTGAGGCCGTTGTTTTATCTGAATAGGAAAGAGCTAGACGAGCTATGTATGTATGTAGTTGGCCGGCTGGACTCATTAGACAATGGAACCTGAAAGAGGGAGGAAGGCACAGAAAAAAGAGAAATAGCAGGTCGAAACTGATGTCTCTTTTCGTTCTCTCTCTCTCTCTCTCTCTTTCTCTCTCTCTCTCTCTACTCGTCCAATGCTTGACGCTTTCAAAAGGAAGAGGGAAAACTTGGAACACTCCAGTACATCTAAAGAGAAACACAAATCTGTTGCTTGGCTTCTTTGCATTTAAAATTAGGAAGATGTTTCGTTACTTTCATTTATGAATGGAGGGATGTTTCTTGTTTTAAATCCGCGAATATTATTACATGATCCTGTGGATGATATTCTAAACATTAATTTTCACCGGCTGTGTATTCACAAAAGCTCGCTTAGAAAAGTAACAACCTCCTCCCCCTCCTTATTTGAAAGAACATACAACATATGTATGTATGTACATATGTACATAGTTATTTTCTCCGGCGTTCGAAATTTTTTTTACCAACGGTCAAACGCAAACAATCGAATGATTCATTGATCCCTACTCACATTGCCTATTGCATACATATACTATCCTTTGCGACATCGAGTGGCAAGGAGAAACAAGGACATTATAACAAATCGCAGAACACATTCAGAAGGTGGCTTGTCCATAGCGATGTCTATTCGAACAGAAGAATGGCCCCGTAAAATGAAGCACAATCTCGAGAACGAGGATGAAGGAAGCTCCAAGAAAGAGCCCGGTCAATCCGCCCAACGCAGAAATTAGTGTGGAGAACTAAAACGTTTGCTTACAATTAGACATCGTTTGTGAATACAAACGTAACCATTGTGGGACCGATTACTTAAAAATTGATATATTTCCAAATATTCAAAATTCAAGCATACCGTGACTGTAAGTGTCTCCACTTGTATTTGAGTAACCGGGGTGTCGAAGAAGATAGCCACCTCACTCTAAGGAAAAAAATAGTTTTAAAGTTTCTTTAAACAAGTGACCCGAAAAATAGAGTAACCACGCCAAGCGTGCAGTTCTGATTAGCTGTGCCATTCGTCGTGGAGTTCATTTCAATGAGACATTCCCGTTTTGCCTGCAAAGATATTTGGCTCGCATGGCGTACAAATTGCATTCAATTATGTAGAGAATAAAGACGATTCGTACCATGCCTTTGCTGTATTTTGTCTGGAATGACGTGACATCGAATGTGATGGAGGTGCAGGGAGGCGGGCAGCGGCACTCCGGCCAGGTCGAAGGGTCTCCGCGCTGCTTTTGCATCGTGTCGATGCATGCGACTGCAGCATTTTTTTCACGTTGATGCCGTAGTGGTGGATGTTATCGTAGGGTTTGCTGCGGATGTTGTCGTGTGGGTCGTTGTGGAAGTTGTCGTGGGAGTAGTAGTCGAAGTCGTCGTAGAAGTGGTCGTCGACGTGGTAGTCGTCACTAAGTAATTCTCATGAAAACTTCATCAAGCATTTATATGTTTTTATAGGTAGGTACTATGAGCTAAAAAACGCGAACCTCCCTCGCATGCGTTGATCACGTTATTATCCATTGGGTATGATCCTTTGTCTGAATGAGCAAATCACTTTAGGGTATTTGTCGAAAGGACCCATGGAATACAAGTTCTCAAAATTCTTGGCGCAAACAGTTGATGACAACCTAATCCTGGATAGGAGGACTAAACATCACAAACAAGATAATATTTAAAAAAAATTTTAATCAGTTGAATCGATGGCTAACGAACCACTCGAGCACGAGAACCAGAAGGCGTAGATTGTGGCTTTGCTCGTGCTTGCGCAGAAGTCATATTCCTCACTGCCCGTTCCGTTGAAGGGCACTCCGACAGCGACTTTTCCTGGCAGGATATGCCAATATACTTCGTCTTCCTGCGATAAATGTGCGCGTTGGCATGACTCATATATTTCGGAGTAATGCAAATATAAAATAAATGTTTTACAGCAAGGATTTAGCTTTTAGAAACATTTGATGTACAAATACCACAACAAAAACAAGTATGTAAACATATGAAGACGTGATGGCCCACATCAGTGTAGGCGAGGCGGCCTGAATCGCAAGTGACAACGCAATATTTGGCGGAATCAGAGGCCAAGTCGACTTTGTCGGTGAGGTCGTTCATCTCGCAGTCGCTGCATGACGAGCATGAGAAATACGAGCTGCACGACCCATAGTCAACATAGTCTTGCCGCTTGTTTGTGCATGAATATTTTTGGGCTGCATGTAAGAAGGGACACATTTTATGGTTGGAAACAAACCACTAGCTACAATTTAACATTCCATTCTTTTAGAGATCATGAATAAAGCGACTGTCTTCTGCTTTTACCTTACCACCGCATAAATACATATGTCTGTTTCTTCAACAATTCTGAAAACAAAATCTTGCCGTCACAGAATCGTGTCCAGTCGATTACTAAGAATGCGGATGCGGCAGTCAATATCTTGATTGGGAGGTCCTTCATCGCATTCGTTCGACTTTGAAACGAGCTATCCGTAGAGTGGGTCGAGACAGAATAGCCTGTTTGAATGAGACATCAGAAAATGTGACCTGTAGTAGCAAGTCAAAACAGCTTCCTCCCACCGCTGCCATGGAGAGCAGGCACAGAATAATTTCACTACTAGAGAATAGGCTCACCGAAAACGAGAGTGGGGCGACCAAGATCTTTCTGCCCAGACACAAAGCTGCCATTTCGCGTTCCCAGACATGCCCGAAAAATGTAGTTGTGCTCTTCTCACAAATCCATGATAATAATAGAGACAAAATCTTTTTAATAAGTTTTTGTTCTTTATCCAACTGAATGTTACTAACTTTAGCATTAAAGTAGGGGTTTTCAACACAATTTTTTTAGTTCGATTATAGTTCGGATCTTCTTAAAACATTTTCCTTCATTTGCCGCAAATCTCTTATATGGTATAATTCTTCATGTTTGCGAGAAAGAAATACATTTTCCTGTTTATTATCTGAACATAAAGTTAAGAAGTGCAAGCATGCTCACGGAATGTACTAAGCAACTATGTAATTGTTCTCATTGTCAGTTATTCCATCTATCCAAGTTATTCCTACATGACGCACACGCAAATTAATAAGACTGGACTTGAAAGGAGGAAAGTGGCAACTAAAAGATTTTTCTATGTTCAAGAAGCGGAGATCTTCTTGGGTGTTGTCTAAGCTTTAACGAAGAAACTCCGTCACATGAATGGACGTCCGACAAAAAAGACTCTGAATATAAACAATTCAAAGTGGTTTGCAGGTTATTCCTGGTTTCTCTCTTTTAGTATCTTTTAAATCTGCGTACCATTTTTAAATCCTGCATAATATGTATTGAAATAAACAATTAAACGACTGAACATGGAATGAAGCTACACATTTCTTCCAATTATTTTAGTCTCAAACAACTTTAGCTTGAATTTGAAAGCTATTTATTGCAAAGATACTACAAGAAAGGTAAGATAAGACACAAACAGATGTATAGACTTCCGCCATATCGATCGCCGTATTCAAGGAATCATTTTCCATGGCTGAACGAGATGGAGTAGGCTGCAAGCAGAAATCTAATTTAGCGGTATCAGCAAAATTCTTAAAATTAGTCTCCAATCAGCAACTGTGAAAAACCGGAAAAATAAGTAATATTCTCAGGAAATACACATTTTAATAATAAAAAAATGTAAATAAATAAAACAAAGGAATATTCTTGAAATCCTTAAACAATAGCGATGGAAACTTACAATGGCCCCATCCGCCTCCCCAGCCGCCGCCCCAGCCGCCGCCCCACGGGCGTCCCCAGCCACCGCCGTAGCCATAGTTCGGATAGCCATATCCGTAGCTCGGATAGCCCCAGCCCCATTGTGCGGCCGCGATCTCGAACAACGCGACCAGCGCGACAATCAAGACGAGAACACGAGCTGATTGCATTTGTGTCTTAATATAAAATCTTTTTTCAAATATAAATTAAGAATTTTATTTAAATTTTATAGGAATTCGAAAAGTAAAAAACGATGGTATGGAAACATATGGTTGGTATTCGGCATAAAATATGCAGCTACATAAATGAAAGCAGATCTTCAATCCTTCTTCTTGGAAATAAATGGAGACAGGGTCACGAAACAATAGGCAAAAGTTGCGGGAGGAAAGCAGCAACCAAAAGATTTTTTCGGTGTACAAGAAGTGGGGATCCTATTTGATGTTGTTTAAGTATTCTCGAAGAAACTCGGTCACATGCTTTGGCGTCCGCCAAAAAGGAAGACACTCCTCTGGACGCTCCAGATAATAAACAAGTCAATGTGTTTTGCAGATTATTTCTGATGTCAGCCTTTACCATCTTTAAAATGTGTTTGCAACTATTTCTTGACAATCGACTTTATAAAAATCTATAATTAAATACTTGAACAAATATGCAGCTATAAATTTCTACTAGCTACTTCAGTCTTCAAGAACTGCTGCTATGTCTTGAAAGCTTTTTACTGCAAATATGCTGCAAGAAAAGAAAGAGAAGATACATACAAATGTCTGTATGTACATTCATAATTCATCCTCCAAATCGATCGCAATTTTCAAGGACTCATTTTCCATGGCTGAACGAGATGGAGATGCCTGCAAGCAGAAATATAATTGAGCGGAATCAACAAATGTCGCAGTTGTCAACCAGCAACAGTGAAAACTCCCCAAAAATCATAAGCTGGACGCATTGGTTTCAGAAAAGACAACTATTATAATTCATTACTCATAGTAATCGCGGATACTTTACTTTAATAAATATTTTTACTTCAAGAATTTGGTTGTCTCATAAAATATTACATTTTAAAGCTAACTCTTAAATGAAACCGAGGAATAATTTGAAATCATTAAATAACATGGATTAAAGCTTACCACGGCCTCCCCAGCCGCCTCCCCAGCCGCCCCACGGGCGTCCCCAGCCGTAATTATAGTTCGGGTAGCCCCAGCCGTAGTTGTAGTTCGGATAGTGCCAGCCCCATTGTGCGGCTGTGATCCCGAACAACGCGAACAGCGCGAAAAGCAGGACGAGAACACGAGCCGACAGCATTGGTGTCTTAATATTAGTAAGCAAATTTGATAGGATCTCGAAATCTAAAAAAAAAATGGTATGGAAACAAGTGGTTGGCTATTAATCTGGAGACCTATCTACGAAAACTTTATTTATACTGAAAATGTAGATGAACAATACCACGTAAAACTTATCTTAATTTTAATTTAGATTCTATCCCTCTTGAAATGACATGTTGGGAAGAGGACATGAATTAAACGCGTTATCATTATTTGGGTCATCTCTTCTTATTGTCGAACGCATCATTTAAATAGAGTGCCCATAAGAGAACGTGTTACGCTGTCAGCAAAGCGTCCTTTTCTGGGTCGAAACTGGCGTAGCTAGCGGTGAGCCGGTGAAAGCTTATCGTTCTCTTCAACATACGCACTCTTTTCTCTTCCCTTCATTCCATATTCCCTTTCCTTACATAAGAAGAAGAATTGTTCAGCCCGTTTGGCTCATGATATGAAGTGAGAGAGTGTGCAATCATGAGAGAGTTCTTGAGAGTTCAACCTTCACCTCGTTTCAGTCCACTCGTTCGTTATCAGCTGATATGATCCAATAAGTTTAAATCGGTTTTACTAATTAAGTGTAAAATTTGCACCGGCATTCCTTTCTGATTATATTTTCATGAAATGAATCATTCCTCTTCCAAGGTCAGAGTCAGTGCGCCATGAAAGTACATATTTCAAACAGATTTCATATACTTTTTCATATGCATATGGAGAAATTCCGATGACGAAGATATCAACCTGAATGTTAGAATGAATATTGACGCTTCTCCACGTTAACTATTCCCAAACACGGCCAAAAAAGTAGACAGATGAGCAATTCAACTGTCATCTCTTTCTCTGCCCTCTGCTACACACTGCCTCTCATTCTCTTAGATTCGTTGCTAGCAATACTGATTATCATTGCCTCCTTATATCCGCTGTCCTCTTTTTCTTCTCCAACCGGCAATCTCTGGCGGTTTGGCCTGCGCAGCAATCGGCGTTTGACGAACACTTGCGTAAACGAGTCCTTGTCACCCGCGTACGCGATACTCAACCCGCTTCTAAACCTCTCCATTCTCCATTTTCTCTTGCCTGTTCTCAAGTCATCCAATGTCCTTGCAAAATGAACATTATCACTCGCTCTTTTTCTGTGTTCTTCCTCTACTTGAGATGCTCTTTTTAATACTTGAAAACATAGTTTGTGTTTTGATGAATCAGTCCGCAATTTCATCAACACTGAAGATACTAAATTTTCATGACATTGCATTGTTGTAGAACTGAAAGAAAAAAAAGTTTATGCTCATCTTGCATTGTTCATTATAAGTTTCCGTTACAAGGAATGCATCGTCATTATACAGATATACATAAAGACAGTTGTAAATATGATGAATGAATTAAAGTAGTGAAAGAAACGAGTTCCCGAATACGAAGAGGTTTCATCAATGACGTATATGCGTTGATGGTTTTATTTACCGTAACTGATCGAGACGGAGTAGCCTGAAAAAAGATGTATGATTATTTTTTGAAATGGAGACAAAATTTAAAATTTTCATATCACTTGAGTTTGCTGCTCATTTCAAGCATCACTTGAGTTAGCTGCTCATTTCAAACAGTATGTTGAGTTTACGATACTTATAGTTAGTCAACTATTCTCCAGTTTTGTTGACTCTTGCAAAGAAAATACGGTAATTCTTTAGCTCTCGGGACAGACACCTCCCTTGCACTCCAACGAGAAACAATGTCGCATTTCAGAACTGACCTCCTCTGCCGTAACCACCGTAGCCGCCGCCGTATCCACCGTAGCCGCCACCGTATCCTCCGTAGCCATAGCTCGGGTAGCCACCGTATCCTCCGTACATCGGGTATCCTCCATAGCCACCGTAGTAGCCATACGCTGTCGACAACGCGAACAATGTGGCCAGCAGAAGCAGCAGAACCAGCGGGCTTTGCGACATTCTTTGTTCTGGCAACATAAGGAAAATGACAATCAGAAATGTAGTTCAGGAAAACGCATTTACTTTTTTGCATTTTCGAAGAAAACGTTTAATGTAGAAGTAACCACAGCATTCTCAAGTCATTTGAACCATCACTGTCATTCACTGGTACACATGAAGGGAAATTCTACAACTTTTGGCTTATTTAAGCTCAAATAATTACGACAAATCGTTGAGAATATCTGCCGAAACGTTGATTAATTTCAAATGTGCGCTTGATATGCAAAATAAAGACATTTGTTTTACATCGAATAGGAAGTGCAAAAATAAAGGAGAAGTTGCTCGTACGAAGACCGAACAGTACAAGCGGACGGGAACATCAGCAGCACATTTCAAAAATTGACAGCTACTTAAGCACTCCATCAATCTGTGTCAGCCAGAGCGAGCTATCTTCTTCTCCTTCACCGGCCGGCCTAGCAAATCCGCACTTTTATAACTTTTACTCGTGATGCTCTCTTGCTTCCTCTGAGCGGTGTGGGTGTACACGAAACGCGACATATAATGGTAGATATCGCTAGTCTCGCAGAGACGACCGAGATTGTCTTGATCTGCGAAATTAGCAGTGTTTAACGAACTTGACACCAGAACGTTTGTCGAACAGATTTCACATTCGGTCTACGTACGAAGTGTCACAAGCGAATTGATAACTATTACAAATATCAGCTCCAAAATAGAGCAGGATTGAACTAACCTCCACGGCCTCTTCGGAACATGTTCTATAAGTGTGTTGGTATCATAACATTTTGTTGGTAATTTTAATCATGATTAATATATATCCATATTTCTTGTTCTCCGCTAGTTTTGTAATGCTTCAGCTCTCTTTCAAAAGATTTCGTACTTAGTCGACCGTTCTACCGTTTGCCAAGCGATCTGTATTCCTCCTGATACACATTTATTTTCTGCGCCGTATCGTCTTTATAAACTTCACGCTTGAAAAAGATTTTGACCACTGAGCGACTCGAACACCCAATACTTCGATGTGGAGTCGAACGCGCTACTATTGCGCCAAGCAGTCACGGAACTGAAAGTTTCCAGATGCACATTTATTTTCCGTGTAGTATATTTCTCTACAAATTTCATGCGCTGGCTTACAAAATATTTTGACCACTGAGTGACTCGAACACCCAACCTTTCGATCTGGAGTCGAACGCGCTACCATTGCGCCAAGCAGTCACGGAACTGAAAGCTTCCAGATGCACATTTATTTTCCATGTCGTATCTTTCTCTACAAATTTCATGCGCTGGCTTACAAAACGTTTTGACCACTGAGTGACTCCAACACCCAACCTTTCGATCTGGAGTCGAACGCGCTACCATTGCGCCAAGCAGTCACGGAACTGAAAGCTTCCAGATGCACATTTATTTTCCATGTCGTATCTTTCTCTACAAATTTCATGCGCTGGCTTACAAAACGTTTTGACCACTGAGTGACTCCAACACCCAACCTTTCGATCTGGAGTCGAACGCGCTACCATTGCGCCAAGCAGTCACGGAACTGAAAGCTTCCAGATGCACATTTATTTTCCATGTCGTATCTTTCTCTACAAATTTCATGCGCTGGCTTACAAAACGTTTTGACCACTGAGTGACTCCAACACCCAACCTTTCGATCTGGAGTCGAACGCGCTACCATTGCGCCAAGCAGTCACGGAACTGAAAGCTTCCAGATGCACATTTATTTTCCATGTCGTATCTTTCTCTACAAATTTCATGCGCTGGCTTACAAAACGTTTTGACCACTGAGTGACTCGAACACCCAACCTTTCGATCTGGAGTCGAACGCGCTACCATTGCGCCAAGCAGTCATCAAATTTGGCTGTTATGGACGCACATTTACTGTTCTTGCGATATATTGAATTTATATATTTTATGTAATTCCTACAAAAGATTTTGACCACTGAGTGACTCGAACACCCAACCTTCTGTTATTCAGGCACATTTACTGTTCTTGCGATATATTGAATTTATAATTTTTATGCAATTCCTGCAAAAGATTTTGACCACTGAGTGAATCGAACACCCAACCTTTCGATCTGGAGTCGAACGCGCTACCATTGCGCCAAGCAGTCATGAAATTTGGCTGTTATTCAGGCACATTTACTGTTCTTGCGATATATTGAATTTATATATTTTATGCAATTCCTGCAAAAGATTTTGACCACTGAGTGACTCGAACACCCAACCTTTCGATCTGGAGTCGAACGCGCTACCATTGCGCCAAGCAGTCACGGAACTGAAAGCTTCCAGATGCACATTTATTTTCCATGTCGTATCTTTCTCTATAAATTTTATGCAATCCCTGCAAAAGATTTTGACCACTGAGTGACTCGAACACCCAACCTTTCGATCTGGAGTCGAACGCGCTACCATTGCGCCAAGCAATCATGAAATTTGGCTGTTATTCAGGCACATTTACTGTTCTTGCGATATATTGAATTTATAAATTTTATGCAATCCCTGCAAAAGATTTTGACCACTGAGTGACTCGAACACCCAACCTTTCGATCTGGAGTCGAACGCGCTACCATTGCGCCAAGCAGTCACGGAACTGAAAGCTTCCAGATGCACATTTATTTTCCATGTCGTATCTTTCTCTATAAATTTTATGCAATCCCTGCAAAAGATTTTGACCACTGAGTGACTCGAACACCCAACCTTTCGATCTGGAGTCGAACGCGCTACCATTGCGCCAAGCAGTCATGAAATTTGGCTGTTATGGACGCACATTTACTGTTCTTGCGATATATTGAATTTATAATTTTTATGCAATTCCTGCAAAAGATTTTGACCACTGAGTGACTCGAACACCCAACCTTTCGATCTGGAGTCGAACGCGCTACCATTGCGCCAAGCAGTCATGAAGTTTGCCTGTTATGGACGCACATTTACTGTTCTTGCGATATATTGAATTTATATATTTTATGCAATTCCTGCAAAAGATTTTGACCACTGAGTGACTCGAACACCCAACCTTTCGATCTGGAGTCGAACGCGCTACCATTGCGCCAAGCAGTCATGAAGTTTGCCTGTTATGGACGCACATTTACTGTTCTTGCGATATATTGAATTTATAATTTTTATGCAATTCCTGCAAAAGATTTTGACCACTGAGTGACTCCAACACCCAACCTTTCGATCTGGAGTCGAACGCGCTACCATTGCGCCAAGCAGTCATGAAGTTTGCCTGTTATGGACGCACATTTACTGTTCTTGCGATATATTGAATTTATATATTTTATGCAATTCCTGCAAAAGATTTTGACCACTGAGTGACTCGAACACCCAACCTTTCGATCTGGAGTCGAACGCGCTACCATTGCGCCAAGCAGTCACGGAACTGAAAGCTTCCAGATGCACATTTATTTTCCATGTCGTATCTTTCTCTACAAATTTTATGCAATCCTGCAAAAGATTTTGACCACTGAGTGACTCGAACACCCAACCTTTCGATCTGGAGTCGAACGCGCTACCATTGCGCCAAGCAGTCATGAAGTTTGCCTGTTATGGACGCACATTTACTGTTCTTGCGATATATTGAATTTATATATTTTATGCAATTCCTGCAAAAGATTTTGACCACTGAGTGACTCGAACACCCAATCTTTCGATCTGGAGTCGAACGCGCTACCATTGCGCCAAGCAGTCACGGAACTGAAAGCTTCCAGATGCACATTTATTTTCCATGTCGTATCTTTCTCTATAAATTTTATGCAATCCCTGCAAAAGATTTTGACCACTGAGTGACTCGAACACCCAACCTTTCGATCTGGAGTCGAACGCGCTACCATTGCGCCAAGCAGTCATGAAATTTGGCTGTTATGGACGCACATTTACTGTTCTTGCGATATATTGAATTTATATATTTTATGCAATTCCTGCAAAAGATTTTGACCACTGAGTGACTCGAACACCCAACCTTTCGATCTGGAGTCGAACGCGCTACCATTGCGCCAAGCAGTCATGAAATTTGGCTGTTATGGACGCACATTTACTGTTCTTGCGATATATTGAATTTATATATTTTATGCAATTCCTGCAAAAGATTTTGACCACTGAGTGACTCGAACACCCAACCTTTCGATCTGGAGTCGAACGCGCTACCATTGCGCCAAGCAGTCACGGAACTGAAAGCTTCCAGATGCACATTTATTTTCCATGTCGTATCTTTCTCTATAAATTTTATGCAATCCCTGCAAAAGATTTTGACCACTGAGTGACTCGAACACCCAACCTTTCGATCTGGAGTCGAACGCGCTACCATTGCGCCAAGCAGTCATGAAATTTGGCTGTTATGGACGCACATTTACTGTTCTTGCGATATATTGAATTTATAATTTTTATGCAATTCCTGCAAAAGATTTTGACCACTGAGTGACTCGAACACCCAACCTTTCGATCTGGAGTAGAACGCGCTACCATTGCGCCAAGCAGTCACGGAACTGAAAGCTTCCAGATGCACATTTATTTTCCATGTCGTATCTTTCTCTACAAATTTCATGCGCTGGCTTACAAAACGTTTTGACTACTGAGTGACTCGAACACCCAACCTTTCGATCTGGAGTCGAACGCGCTACCATTGCGCCAAGCAGTCATGAAGTTTGCCTGTTATGGACGCACATTTACTGTTCTTGCGATATAATGAATTTATATATTTTATGCAATTCCTGCAAAAGATTTTGACCACTGAGTGACTCGAACACCCAACCTTTCGATCTGGAGTCGAACGCGCTACCATTGCGCCAAGCAGTCACGGAACTGAAAGCTTCCAGATGCACATTTATTTTCCATGTCGTATCTTTCTCTACAAATTTTATGCAATCCTGCAAAAGATTTTGACCACTGAGTGACTCGAACACCCAACCTTTCGATCTGGAGTCGAACGCGCTACCATTGCGCCAAGCAGTCATGACATTTGGCTGTTATTCACGCACATTTACTGTTCTTGCGATATATTGAATTTATAATTTTTATGCAATTCCTGCAAAAGATTTTGACCACTGAGTGACTCGAACACCCAACCTTTCGATCTGGAGTCGAACACGCTACCATTGCGCCAAGCAGTCATGAAGTTTGCCTGTTATGGATGCACATTTACTGTTCTTGCGATATATTGAATTTATATATTTTATGCAATTCCTGCAAAAGATTTTGACCACTGAGTGACTCGAACACCCAACCTTTCGATCTGGAGTCGAACGCGCTACCATTGCGCCAAGCAGTCACGGAACTGAAAGCTTCCAGATGCACATTTATTTTCCATGTCGTATCTTTCTCTACAAATTTTATGCAATCCTGCAAAAGATTTTGACCACTGAGTGACTCGAACACCCAACCTTTCGATCTGGAGTCGAACGCGCTACCATTGCGCCAAGCAATCATGAAATTTGGCTGTTATTCAGGCACATTTACTGTTCTTGCGATATATTGAATTTATAAATTTTATGCAATCCCTGCAAAAGATTTTGACCACTGAGTGACTCGAACACCCAACCTTTCGATCTGGAGTCGAACGCGCTACCATTGCGCCAAGCAGTCACGGAACTGAAAGCTTCCAGATGCACATTTATTTTCCATGTCGTATCTTTCTCTACAAATTTTATGCAATCCTGCAAAAGATTTTGACCACTGAGTGACTCGAACACCCAACCTTTCGATCTGGAGTCGAACGCGCTACCATTGCGCCAAGCAGTCATGAAGTTTGCCTGTTATGGACGCACATTTACTGTTCTTGCGATATATTGAATTTATATATTTTATGCAATTCCTGCAAAAGATTTTGACCACTGAGTGACTCGAACACCCAACCTTTCGATCTGGAGTCGAACGCGCTACCATTGCGCCAAGCAGTCACGGAACTGAAAGCTTCCAGATGCACATTTATTTTCCATGTCGTATCTTTCTCTATAAATTTTATGCAATCCCTGCAAAAGATTTTGACCACTGAGTGACTCGAACACCCAACCTTTCGATCTGGAGTCGAACGCGCTACCATTGCGCCAAGCAGTCATGAAATTTGGCTGTTATGGACGCACATTTACTGTTCTTGCGATATATTGAATTTATAATTTTTATGCAATTCCTGCAAAAGATTTTGACCACTGAGTGACTCGAACACCCAACCTTTCGATCTGGAGTAGAACGCGCTACCATTGCGCCAAGCAGTCACGGAACTGAAAGCTTCCAGATGCACATTTATTTTCCATGTCGTATCTTTCTCTACAAATTTCATGCGCTGGCTTACAAAACGTTTTGACCACTGAGTGACCCGAACACCCAACCTTTCGATCTGGAGTCGAACGCGCTACCATTGCGCCAAGCAGTCATGAAGTTTGCCTGTTATGGACGCACATTTACTGTTCTTGCGATATAATGAATTTATATATTTTATGCAATTCCTGCAAAAGATTTTGACCACTGAGTGACTCGAACACCCAACCTTTCGATCTGGAGTCGAACACGCTACCATTGCGCCAAGCAGTCACGGAACTGAAAGCTTCCAGATGCACATTTATTTTCCATGTCGTATCTTTCTCTACAAATTTTATGCAATCCTGCAAAAGATTTTGACCACTGAGTGACTCGAACACCCAACCTTTCGATCTGGAGTCGAACGCGCTACCATTGCGCCAAGCAGTTATGACATTTGGCTGTTATTCACGCACATTTACTGTTCTTGCGATATATTGAATTTATAATTTTTATGCAATTCCTGCAAAAGATTTTGAAAACTGAGTGACTCGAACACCCAACCTTTCGATCTGGAGTCGAACGCGCTACCATTGCGCCAAGCAGTCATGAAGTTTGCCTGTTATGGATGCACATTTACTGTTCTTGCGATATATTGAATTTATATATTTTATGCAATTCCTGCAAAAGATTTTGACCACTGAGTGACTCGAACACCCAACCTTTCGATCTGGAGTCGAACGCGCTACCATTGCGCCAAGCAGTCACGGAACTGAAAGCTTCCAGATGCACATTTATTTTCCATGTCGTATCTTTCTCTACAAATTTTATGCAATCCTGCAAAAGATTTTGACCACTGAGTGACTCGAACACCCAACCTTTCGATCTGGAGTCGAACGCGCTACCATTGCGCCAAGCAATCATGAAATTTGGCTGTTATTCAGGCACATTTACTGTTCTTGCGATATATTGAATTTATAAATTTTATGCAATCCCTGCAAAAGATTTTGACCACTGAGTGACTCGAACACCCAACCTTTCGATCTGGAGTCGAACGCGCTACCATTGCGCCAAGCAGTCACGGAACTGAAAGCTTCCAGATGCACATTTATTTTCCATGTCGTATCTTTCTCTACAAATTTTATGCAATCCTGCAAAAGATTTTGACCACTGAGTGACTCGAACACCGAACCTTTCGATCTGGAGTCGAACGCGCTACCATTGCGCCAAGCAGTCATGAAGTTTGCCTGTTATGGACGCACATTTACTGTTCTTGCGATATATTGAATTTATATATTTTATGCAATTCCTGCAAAAGATTTTGACCACTGAGTGACTCGAACACCCAACCTTTCGATCTGGAGTCGAACGCGCTACCATTGCGCCAAGCAGTCACGGAACTGAAAGCTTCCAGATGCACATTTATTTTCCATGTCGTATCTTTCTCTATAAATTTTATGCAATCCCTGCAAAAGATTTTGACCACTGAGTGACTCGAACACCCAACCTTTCGATCTGGAGTCGAACGCGCTACCATTGCGCCAAGCAGTCATGAAATTTGGCTGTTATGGACGCACATTTACTGTTCTTGCGATATATTGAATTTATAATTTTTATGCAATTCCTGCAAAAGATTTTGACCACTGAGTGACTCGAACACCCAACCTTTCGATCTGGAGTAGAACGCGCTACCATTGCGCCAAGCAGTCACGGAACTGAAAGCTTCCAGATGCGCATTTATTTTCCGTGTCGTATCTTTCTCTACAAATTTCATGCGCTGGCTTACAAAACGTTTTGACCACTGAGTGACCCGAACACCCAACCTTTCGATCTGGAGTCGAACGCGCTACCATTGCGCCAAGCAGTCATGACATTTGGCTGTTATTCACGCACATTAACTGTTCTTGCGATATATTGAATTTATAATTTTTATGCAATTCCTGCAAAAGATTTTGACCACTGAGTGACTCGAACACCCAACCTTTCGATCTGGAGTCGAACGCGCTACCATTGCGCCAAGCAGTCATGAAGTTTGCCTGTTATGGACGCACATTTACTGTTCTTGTGATATATTGAATTTATATATTTTATGCAATTCCTTCAAAAGATTTTGACCACTGAGTGACTCGAACACCCAACCTTTCGATCTGGAGTCGAACGCGCTACCATTGCGCCAAGCAGTCATGAAGTTTGCCTGTTATGGACGCACATTTACTGTTCTTGCGATATAGTGAATTTATATATTTTATGCAATTCCTGCAAAAGATTTTGACCACTGAGTGACTCGAACACCCAACCTTTCGATCTGGAGTCGAACGCGCTACCATTGCGCCAAGCAGTCACGGAACTGAAAGCTTCCAGATGCACATTTATTTTCCATGTCGTATCTTTCTCTACAAATTTCATGCGCTGGCTTACAAAACGTTTTGACCACTGAGTGACTCCAACACCCAACCTTTCGATCTGGAGTCGAACGCGCTACCATTGCGCCAAGCAGTCACGGAACTGAAAGCTTCCAGATGCACATTTATTTTCCATGTCGTATCTTTCTCTATAAATTTTATGCAATCCCTGCAAAAGATTTTGACCACTGAGTGACTCGAACACCCAACCTTTCGATCTGGAGTCGAACGCGCTACCATTGCGCCAAGCAGTCATGAAATTTGGCTGTTATGGACGCACATTTACTGTTCTTGCGATATATTGAATTTATAATTTTTATGCAATTCCTGCAAAAGATTTTGACCACTGAGTGACTCGAACACCCAACCTTTCGATCTGGAGTCGAACGCGCTACCATTGCGCCAAGCAGTCACGGAACTGAAAGCTTCCAGATGCGCATTTATTTTCCGTGTCGTATCTTTCTCTACAAATTTCATGCGCTGGCTTACAAAACGTTTTGACCACTGAGTGACCCGAACACCCAACCTTTCGATCTGGAGTCGAACGCGCTACCATTGCGCCAAGCAGTCATGACATTTGGCTGTTATTCACGCACATTAACTGTTCTTGCGATATATTGAATTTATAATTTTTATGCAATTCCTGCAAAAGATTTTGACCACTGAGTGACTCGAACACCCAACCTTTCGATCTGGAGTCGAACGCGCTACCATTGCGCCAAGCAGTCATGAAGTTTGCCTGTTATGGACGCACATTTACTGTTCTTGTGATATAGTGAATTTATATATTTTATGCAATTCCTGCAAAAGATTTTGACCACTGAGTGACTCGAACACCCAACCTTTCGATCTGGAGTCGAACGCGCTACCATTGCGCCAAGCAGTCACGGAACTGAAAGCTTCCAGATGCACATTTATTTTCCATGTCGTATCTTTCTCTACAAATTTCATGCGCTGGCTTACAAAACGTTTTGACCACTGAGTGACTCCAACACCCAACCTTTCGATCTGGAGTCGAACGCGCTACCATTGCGCCAAGCAGTCACGGAACTGAAAGCTTCCAGATGCACATTTATTTTCCATGTCGTATCTTTCTCTATAAATTTTATGCAATCCCTGCAAAAGATTTTGACCACTGAGTGACTCGAACACCCAACCTTTCGATCTGGAGTCGAACGCGCTACCATTGCGCCAAGCAGTCATGAAATTTGGCTGTTATGGACGCACATTTACTGTTCTTGCGATATATTGAATTTATAATTTTTATGCAATTCCTGCAAAAGATTTTGACCACTGAGTGACTCGAACACCCAACCTTTCGATCTGGAGTCGAACGCGCTACCATTGCGCCAAGCAGTCACGGAACTGAAAGCTTCCAGATGCGCATTTATTTTCCGTGTCGTATCTTTCTCTACAAATTTCATGCGCTGGCTTACAAAACGTTTTGACCACTGAGTGACCCGAACACCCAACCTTTCGATCTGGAGTCGAACGCGCTACCATTGCGCCAAGCAGTCATGACATTTGGCTGTTATTCACGCACATTAACTGTTCTTGCGATATATTGAATTTATAATTTTTATGCAATTCCTGCAAAAGATTTTGACCACTGAGTGACTCGAACACCCAACCTTTCGATCTGGAGTCGAACGCGCTACCATTGCGCCAAGCAGTCATGAAGTTTGCCTGTTATGGACGCACATTTACTGTTCTTGTGATATATTGAATTTATATATTTTATGCAATTCCTTCAAAAGATTTTGACCACTGAGTGACTCGAACACCCAACCTTTCGATCTGGAGTCGAACGCGCTACCATTGCGCCAAGCAGTCATGAAGTTTGCCTGTTATGGACGCACATTTACTGTTCTTGCGATATAGTGAATTTATATATTTTATGCAATTCCTGCAAAAGATTTTGACCACTGAGTGACTCGAACACCCAACCTTTCGATCTGGAGTCGAACGCGCTACCATTGCGCCAAGCAGTCACGGAACTGAAAGCTTCCAGATGCACATTTATTTTCCATGTCGTATCTTTCTCTACAAATTTCATGCGCTGGCTTACAAAACGTTTTGACCACTGAGTGACTCCAACACCCAACCTTTCGATCTGGAGTCGAACGCGCTACCATTGCGCCAAGCAGTCATGAAATTTGGCTGTTATGGACGCACATTTACTGTTCTTGCGATATATTGAATTTATAAATTTTATGCAATCCCTGCAAAAGATTTTGACCACTGAGTGACTCGAACACCCAACCTTTCGATCTGGAGTCGAACGCGCTACCATTGCGCCAAGCAGTCATGAAGTTTGCCTGTTATGGACGCACATTTACTGTTCTTGCGATATAATGAATTTATATATTTTATGCAATTCCTGCAAAAGATTTTGACCACTGAGTGACTCGAACACCCAACCTTTCGATCTGGAGTCGAACGCGCTACCATTGCGCCAAGCAGTCACGGAACTGAAAGCTTCCAGATGCACATTTATTTTCCATGTCGTATCTTTCTCTACAAATTTTATGCAATCCTGCAAAAGATTTTGACCACTGAGTGACTCGAACACCCAACCTTTCGATCTGGAGTCGAACGCGCTACCATTGCGCCAAGCAGTCATGAAGTTTGCCTGTTATGGACGCACATTTACTGTTCTTGCGATATATTGAATTTATAAATTTTATGCAATTCCTGCAAAAGATTTTGACCACTGAGTGACTCGAACACCCAACCTTTCGATCTGGAGTCGAACGCGCTACCATTGCGCCAAGCAGTCACGGAACTGAAAGCTTCCAGATGCACATTTATTTTCCATGTCGTATCTTTCTCTACAAATTTCATGCGCTGGCTTACAAAACGTTTTGACCACTGAGTGACTCCAACACCCAACCTTTCGATCTGGAGTCGAACGCGCTACCATTGCGCCAAGCAGTCACGGAACTGAAAGCTTCCAGATGCACATTTATTTTCCATGTCGTATCTTTCTCTACAAATTTTATGCAATCCTGCAAAAGATTTTGACCACTGAGTGACTCGAACACCCAACCTTTCGATCTGGAGTCGAACGCGCTACCATTGCGCCAAGCAGTCATGAAGTTTGTCTGTTATGGACGCACATTTACTGTTCTTGCGATATATTGAATTTATAAATTTTATGCAATTCCTGCAAAAGATTTTGACCACTGAGTGACTCGAACACCCAACCTTTCGATCTGGAGTCGAACGCGCTACCATTGCGCCAAGCAGTCATGAAATTTGGCTGTTATTCCGGCTCATTTACTGTTCTTGCGATATATTGAACTTATATATTTTATGTAATTCCTACAAAAGATTTTGACCACTGAGTGACTCGAACACCCAAACTTCTGTTATTCAGGCACATTTACTGTTCTTGCGATATATTGAATTTATAATTTTTATGCAATCCTGCAAAAGATTTTGACCACTGAGTGACTCGAACACCCAACCTTTCGATCTGGAGTCGAACGCGCTACCATTGCGCCAAGCAGTCATGAAGTTTGTCTGTTATGGACGCACATTTACTGTTCTTGCGATATATTGAATTTATAAATTTTATGCAATTCCTGCAAAAGATTTTGACCACTGAGTGACTCGAACACCCAACCTTTCGATCTGGAGTCGAACGCGCTACCATTGCGCCAAGCAGTCATGAAATTTGGCTGTTATTCCGGCTCATTTACTGTTCTTGCGATATATTGAACTTATATATTTTATGTAATTCCTACAAAAGATTTTGACCACTGAGTGACTCGAACACCCAAACTTCTGTTATTCAGGCACATTTACTGTTCTTGCGATATATTGAATTTATAATTTTTATGCAATTCCTGCAAAAGATTTTGACCACTGAGTGACTCGAACACCCAACCTTTCGATCTGGAGTCGAACGCGCTACCATTGCGCCAAGCAGTCATGAAATTTGTCTGTTATTCAGGCACACTTACTGTTCTTGCGATATATTGAATTTATAAATTTTATGCAATCCCTGCAAAAGATTTTGACCACTGAGTGACTCGAACACCCAACCTTTCGATCTGGAGTCGAACGCGCTACCATTGCGCCAAGCAGTCATGAAATTTGGCTGTTATTCCGGCACATTTACTGTTCTTGCGATATATTGAACTTATATATTTTATGTAATTCCTACAAAAGATTTTGACCACTGAGTGACTCGAACACCCAAACTTCTGTTATTCAGGCACATTTACTGTTCTTGCGATATATTGAATTTATAATTTTTATGCAATTCCTGCAAAAGATTTTGACCACTGAGTGACTCGAACACCCAACCTTTCGATCTGGAGTCGAACGCGCTACCATTGCGCCAAGCAGTCATGAAATTTGGCTGTTATTCAGGCACATTTACTGTTCTTGCGATATATTGAATTTATAATTTTTATGCAATTCCTGCAAAAGATTTTGACCACTGAGTGACTCGAACACCCAACCTTTCGATCTGGAGTCGAACGCGCTACCATTGCGCCAAGCAGTCATGAAGTTTGCCTGTTATGGACGCACATTTACTGTTCTTGCGATATAATGAATTTATATATTTTATGCAATTCCTGCAAAAGATTTTGACCACTGAGTGACTCGAACACCCAACCTTTCGATCTGGAGTCGAACGCGCTACCATTGCGCCAAGCAGTCATGACATTTGGCTGTTATTCACGCACATTTACTGTTCTTGCGATATATTGAATTTATAATTTTTATGCAATTCCTGCAAAAGATTTTGACCACTGAGTGACTCGAACACCCAACCTTTCGATCTGGAGTCGAACGCGCTACCATTGCGCCAAGCAGTCATGAAGTTTGCCTGTTATGGACGCACATTTACTGTTCTTGTGATATATTGAATTTATATATTTTATGCAATTCCTGCAAAAGATTTTGACCACTGAGTGACTCGAACACCCAACCTTTCGATCTGGAGTCGAACGCGCTACCATTGCGCCAAGCAGTCATGAAGTTTGCCTGTTATGGACGCACATTTACTGTTCTTGTGATATATTGAATTTATATATTTTATGCAATTCCTGCAAAAGATTTTGACCACTGAGTGACTCGAACACCCAACCTTTCGATCTGGAGTCGAACGCGCTACCATTGCGCCAAGCAGTCATGAAGTTTGCCTGTTATGGACGCACATTTACTGTTCTTGCGATATAATGAATTTATATATTTTATGCAATTCCTGCAAAAGATTTTGACCACTGAGTGACTCGAACACCCAACCTTTCGATCTGGAGTCGAACGCGCTACCATTGCGCCAAGCAGTCATGAAGTTTGCCTGTTATGGATGCACATTTACTGTTCTTGCGATATAATGAATTTATATATTTTATGCAATTCCTGCAAAAGATTTTGACCACTGAGTGACTCGAACACCCAACCTTTCGATCTGGAGTCGAACGCGCTACCATTGCGCCAAGCAGTCACGGAACTGAAAGCTTCCAGATGCACATTTATTTTCCATGTCGTATCTTTCTCTACAAATTTTATGAAATCCTGCAAAAGATTTTGACCAATGAGTGACTCGAACACCCAACCTTTCGATCTGGAGTCGAACGCGCTACCATTGCGCCAAGCAGTCATGAAGTTTGCCTGTTATGGACGCACATTTACTGTTCTTGCGATATATTGAATTTATAAATTTTATGCAATTCCTGCAAAAGATTTTGACCACTGAGTGACTCGAACACCCAACCTTTCGATCTGGAGTCGAACGCGCTACCATTGCGCCAAGCAGTCACGGAACTGAAAGCTTCCAGATGCACATTTATTTTCCATGTCGTATCTTTCTCTACAAATTTCATGCGCTGGCTTACAAAACGTTTTGACCACTGAGTGACTCCAACACCCAACCTTTCGATCTGGAGTCGAACGCGCTACCATTGCGCCAAGCAGTCATGAAATTTGGCTGTTATGGACGCACATTTACTGTTCTTGCGATATATTGAATTTATAAATTTTATGCAATCCCTGCAAAAGATTTTGACCACTGAGTGACTCGAACACCCAACCTTTCGATCTGGAGTCGAACGCGCTACCATTGCGCCAAGCAGTCATGAAGTTTGCCTGTTATGGACGCACATTTACTGTTCTTGCGATATAATGAATTTATATATTTTATGCAATTCCTGCAAAAGATTTTGACCACTGAGTGACTCGAACACCCAACCTTTCGATCTGGAGTCGAACGCGCTACCATTGCGCCAAGCAGTCACGGAACTGAAAGCTTCCAGATGCACATTTATTTTCCATGTCGTATCTTTCTCTACAAATTTTATGCAATCCTGCAAAAGATTTTGACCACTGAGTGACTCGAACACCCAACCTTACGATCTGGAGTCGAACGCGCTACCATTGCGCCAAGCAGTCATGAAGTTTGCCTGTTATGGACGCACATTTACTGTTCTTGCGATATATTGAATTTATAAATTTTATGCAATTCCTGCAAAAGATTTTGACCACTGAGTGACTCGAACACCCAACCTTTCGATCTGGAGTCGAACGCGCTACCATTGCGCCAAGCAGTCATGAAATTTGGCTGTTATTCCGGCTCATTTACTGTTCTTGCGATATATTGAACTTATATATTTTATGTAATTCCTACAAAAGATTTTGACCACTGAGTGACTCGAACACCCAAACTTCTGTTATTCAGGCACATTTACTGTTCTTGCGATATATTGAATTTATAATTTTTATGCAATTCCTGCAAAAGATTTTGACCACTGAGTGACTCGAACACCCAACCTTTCGATCTGGAGTCGAACGCGCTACCATTGCGCCAAGCAGTCATGAAATTTGTCTGTTATTCAGGCACATTTACTGTTCTTGCGATATATTGAATTTATAAATTTTATGCAATCCCTGCAAAAGATTTTGACCACTGAGTGACTCGAACACCCAACCTTTCGATCTGGAGTCGAACGCGCTACCATTGCGCCAAGCAGTCATGAAATTTGGCTGTTATTCCGGCACATTTACTGTTCTTGCGATATATTGAACTTATATATTTTATGTAATTCCTACAAAAGATTTTGACCACTGGGTGACTCGAACACCCAAACTTCTGTTATTCAGGCACATTTACTGTTCTTGCGATATATTGAATTTATAATTTTTATGCAATTCCTGCAAAAGATTTTGACCACTGAGTGACTCGAACACCCAACCTTTCGATCTGGAGTCGAACGCGCTACCATTGCGCCAAGCAGTCATGAAATTTGGCTGTTATTCAGGCACATTTACTGTTCTTGCGATATATTGAATTTATAATTTTTATGCAATTCCTGCAAAAGATTTTGACCACTGAGTGACTCGAACACCCAACCTTTCGATCTGGAGTCGAACGCGCTACCATTGCGCCAAGCAGTCATGAAATTTGGCTGTTATTCCGGCACATTTACTGTTCTTGCGATATATTGAACTTATATATTTTATGTAATTCCTACAAAAGATTTTGACCACTGAGTGACTCGAACACCCAAACTTCTGTTATTCAGGCACATTTACTGTTCTTGCGATATATTGAATTTATAATTTTTATGCAATTCCTGCAAAAGATTTTGACCACTGAGTGACTCGAACACCCAACCTTTCGATCTGGAGTCGAACGCGCTACCATTGCGCCAAGCAGTCATGAAATTTGGCTGTTATTCAGGCACATTTACTGTTCTTGCGATATATTGAATTTATAATTTTTATGCAATTCCTGCAAAAGATTTTGACCACTGAGTGACTCGAACACCCAACCTTTCGATCTGGAGTCGAACGCGCTACCATTGCGCCAAGCAGTCATGAAGTTTGCCTGTTATGGACGCACATTTACTGTTCTTGCGATATAATGAATTTATATATTTTATGCAATTCCTGCAAAAGATTTTGACCACTGAGTGACTCGAACACCCAACCTTTCGATCTGGAGTCGAACGCGCTACCATTGCGCCAAGCAGTCATGACATTTGGCTGTTATTCACGCACATTTACTGTTCTTGCGATATATTGAATTTATAATTTTTATGCAATTCCTGCAAAAGATTTTGACCACTGAGTGACTCGAACACCCAACCTTTCGATCTGGAGTCGAACGCGCTACCATTGCGCCAAGCAGTCATGAAGTTTGCCTGTTATGGACGCACATTTACTGTTCTTGTGATATATTGAATTTATATATTTTATGCAATTCCTGCAAAAGATTTTGACCACTGAGTGACTCGAACACCCAACCTTTCGATCTGGAGTCGAACGCGCTACCATTGCGCCAAGCAGTCATGAAGTTTGCCTGTTATGGACGCACATTTACTGTTCTTGTGATATATTGAATTTATATATTTTATGCAATTCCTGCAAAAGATTTTGACCACTGAGTGACTCGAACACCCAACCTTTCGATCTGGAGTCGAACGCGCTACCATTGCGCCAAGCAGTCATGAAGTTTGCCTGTTATGGACGCACATTTACTGTTCTTGCGATATAATGAATTTATATATTTTATGCAATTCCTGCAAAAGATTTTGACCACTGAGTGACTCGAACACCCAACCTTTCGATCTGGAGTCGAACGCGCTACCATTGCGCCAAGCAGTCACGGAACTGAAAGCTTCCAGATGCACATTTATTTTCCATGTCGTATCTTTCTCTACAAATGTTATGCAATCCTGCAAAAGATTTTGACCACTGAGTGACTCGAACACCCAACCTTTCGATCTGGAGTCGAACGCGCTACCATTGCGCCAAGCAGTCATGAAGTTTGCCTGTTATGGACGCACATTTACTGTTCTTGCGATATAGTGAATTTATATATTTTATGCAATTCCTGCAAAAGATTTTGACCACTGAGTGACTCGAACACCCAACCTTTCGATCTGGAGTCGAACGCGCTACCATTGCGCCAAGCAGTCACGGAACTGAAAGCTTCCAGATGCACATTTATTTTCCATGTCGTATCTTTCTCTACAAATGTTATGCAATTCCTGCAAAAGATTTTGACCACTGAGTGACTCGAACACCCAACCTTTCGATCTGGAGTCGAACGCGCTACCATTGCGCCAAGCAGTCATGAAGTTTGCCTGTTATGGACGCACATTTACTGTTCTTGCGATATAGTGAATTTATATATTTTATGCAATTCCTGCAAAAGATTTTGACCACTGAGTGACTCGAACACCCAACCTTTCGATCTGGAGTCGAACGCGCTACCATTGCGCCAAGCAGTCACGGAACTGAAAGCTTCCAGATGCACATTTATTTTCCATGTCGTATCTTTCTCTACAAATGTTATGCAATTCCTGCAAAAGATTTTGACCACTGAGTGACTCGAACACCCAACCTTTCGATCTGGAGTCGAACGCGCTACCATTGCGCCAAGCAGTCATGAAGTTTGCCTGTTATGGACGCACATTTACTGTTCTTGCGATATAGTGAATTTATATATTTTATGCAATTCCTGCAAAAGATTTTGACCACTGAGTGACTCGAACACCCAACCTTTCGATCTGGAGTCGAACGCGCTACCATTGCGCCAAGCAGTCACGGAACTGAAAGCTTCCAGATGCACATTTATTTTCCATGTCGTATCTTTCTCTACAAATGTTATGCAATTCCTGCAAAAGATTTTGACCACTGAGTGACTCGAACACCCAACCTTTCGATCTGGAGTCGAACGCGCTACCATTGCGCCAAGCAGTCATGAAGTTTGCCTGTTATGGACGCACATTTACTGTTCTTGCGATATAATGAATTTATATATTTTATGCAATTCCTGCAAAAGATTTTGACCACTGAGTGACTCGAACACCCAACCTTTCGATCTGGAGTCGAACGCGCTACCATTGCGCCAAGCAGTCACGGAACTGAAAGCTTCCAGATGCACATTTATTTTCCATGTCGTATCTTTCTCTACAAATTTTATGCAATCCTGCAAAAGATTTTGACCACTGAGTGACTCGAACACCCAACCTTTCGATCTGGAGTCGAACGCGCTACCATTGCGCCAAGCAGTCACGGAACTGAAAGCTTCCAGATGCACATTTATTTTCCATGTCGTATCTTTCTCTACAAATTTCATGCGCTGGCTTACAAAACGTTTTGACCACTGAGTGACTCGAACACCCAACCTTTCGATCTGGAGTCGAACGCGCTACCATTGCGCCAAGCAGTCACGGAACTGAAAGCTTCCAGATGCACATTTATTTTCCATGTCGTATCTTTCTCTACAAATTTCATGCGCTGGCTTACAAAACGTTTTGACCACTGAGTGACTCCAACACCCAACCTTTCGATCTGGAGTCGAACGCGCTACCATTGCGCCAAGCAGTCATGAAATTTGGCTGTTATGGACGCACATTTACTGTTCTTGCGATATATAGAATTTATAAATTTTATGCAATAACTGCAAAAGATTTTGACCACTGAGTGACTCGAACACCCAACCTTTCGATCTGGAGTCGAACGCGCTACCATTGCGCCAAGCAGTCACGGAACTGAAAGCTTCCAGATGCGCATTTATTTTCCGTGTCGTATCTTTCTCTACAAATTTCACGCGCTGGCTTACAAAAGATTTTGACCACTGAGTGACTCGAACACCCAACCTTTCGATCTGGAGTCGAACGCGCTACCATTGCGCCAAGCAGTCACGGAACTGAAAGCTTCCAGATGCACATTTATTTTCCATGTCGTATCTTTCTCTACAAATTTCATGCGCTGGCTTACAAAACGTTTTGACCACTGAGTGACTCCAACACCCAACCTTTCGATCTGGAGTCGAACGCGCTACCATTGCGCCAAGCAGTCATGAAATTTGGCTGTTATGGACGCACATTTACTGTTCTTGCGATATATTGAATTTATAAATTTTATGCAATCCTGCAAAAGATTTTGACCACTGAGTGACTCGAACACCCAACCTTTCGATCTGGAGTCGAACGCGCTACCATTGCGCCAAGCAGTCATGAAGTTTGCCTGTTATGGACGCACATTTACTGTTCTTGCGATATAATGAATTTATATATTTTATGCAATTCCTGCAAAAGATTTTGACCACTGAGTGACTCGAACACCCAACCTTTCGATCTGGAGTCGAACGCGCTACCATTGCGCCAAGCAGTCACGGAACTGAAAGCTTCCAGATGCACATTTATTTTCCATGTCGTATCTTTCTCTACAAATTTTATGCAATCCTGCAAAAGATTTTGACCACTGAGTGACTCGAACACCCAACCTTTCGATCTGGAGTCGAACGCGCTACCATTGCGCCAAGCAGTCACGGAACTGAAAGCTTCCAGATGCACATTTATTTTCCATGTCGTATCTTTCTCTACAAATTTCATGCGCTGGCTTACAAAACGTTTTGACCACTGAGTGACTCGAACACCCAACCTTTCGATCTGGAGTCGAACGCGCTACCATTGCGCCAAGCAGTCACGGAACTGAAAGCTTCCAGATGCACATTTATTTTCCATGTCGTATCTTTCTCTACAAATTTCATGCGCTGGCTTACAAAACGTTTTGACCACTGAGTGACTCGAACACCCAACCTTTCGATCTGGAGTCGAACGCGCTACCATTGCGCCAAGCAGTCATGAAATTTGGCTGTTATGGACGCACATTTACTGTTCTTGCGATATATTGAATTTATAATTTTTATGCAATTCCTGCAAAAGATTTTGACCACTGAGTGACTCGAACACCCAACCTTTCGATCTGGAGTCGAACGCGCTACCATTGCGCCAAGCAGTCACGGAACTGAAAGCTTCCAGATGCGCATTTATTTTCCGTGTCGTATTTTTCTCTACAAATTTCACGCGCTGGCTTACAAAACGTTTTGACCACTGAGTGACTCGAACACCCAACCTTTCGATCTGGAGTCGAACGCGTTACCATTGCGCCAAGCAGTCACGGAACTGAAAGCTTCCAGATGCACATTTATTTTCCATGTCTTATCTTTCTCTACAAATTTCATGCGCTGGCTTACAAAACGTTTTGACCACTGAGTGACTCCAACACCCAACCTTTCGATCTGGAGTCGAACGCGCTACCATTGCGCCAAGCAGTCATGAAATTTGGCTGTTATGGACGCACATTTACTGTTCTTGCGATGTATAGAATTTATAAATTTTATGCAATAACTGCAAAAGATTTTGACCACTGAGTGACTCGAACACCCAACCTTTCGATCTGGAGTCGAACGCGCTACCATTGCGCCAAGCAGTCACGGAACTGAAAGCTTCCAGATGCGCATTTATTTTCCGTGTCGTATCTTTCTCTACAAATTTCACGCGCTGGCTTACAAAAGATTTTGACCACTGAGTGACTCGAACACCCAACCTTTCGATCTGGAGTCGAACGCGCTACCATTGCGCCAAGCAGTCACGGAACTGAAAGCTTCCAGATGCACATTTATTTTCCATGTCGTATCTTTCTCTACAAATTTCATGCGCTGGCTTACAAAACGTTTTGACCACTGAGTGACTCGAACACCCAACCTTTCGATCTGGAGTCGAACGCGCTACCATTGCGCCAAGCAGTCACGGAACTGAAAGCTTCCAGATGCACATTTATTTTCCATGTCGTATCTTTCTCTACAAATTTCATGCGCTGGCTTACAAAACGTTTTGACCACTGAGTGACTCGAACACCCAACCTTTCGATCTGGAGTCGAACGCGCTACCATTGCGCCAAGCAGTCATGAAATTTGGCTGTTATGGACGCACATTTACTGTTCTTGCGATATATTGAATTTATAATTTTTATGCAATTCCTGCAAAAGATTTTGACCACTGAGTGACTCGAACACCCAACCTTTCGATCTGGAGTCGAACGCGCTACCATTGCGCCAAGCAGTCACGGAACTGAAAGCTTCCAGATGCGCATTTATTTTCCGTGTCGTATTTTTCTCTACAAATTTCACGCGCTGGCTTACAAAACGTTCTGACCACTGAGTGACTCGAACACCCAACCTTTCGATCTGGAGTCGAACGCGCTACCATTGCGCCAAGCAGTCACGGAACTGAAAGCTTCCAGATGCGCATTTATTTTCCGTGTCGTATTTTTCTCTACAAATTTCACGCGCTGGCTTACAAAACGTTCTGACCACTGAGTGACTCGAACACCCAACCTTTCGATCTGGAGTCGAACGCGCTACCATTGCGCCAAGCAGTCACGGAACTGAAAGCTTCCAGATGCACATTTATTTTCCATGTCTTATCTTTCTCTACAAATTTCATGCGCTGGCTTACAAAACGTTTTGACCACTGAGTGACTCGAACACCCAACCTTTCGATCTGGAGTCGAACGCGCTACCATTGCGCCAAGCAGTCATGAAATTTGGCTGTTATGGACGCACATTTACTGTTCTTGCGATATATAGAATTTATAAATTTTATGCAATAACTGCAAAAGATTTTGACCACTGAGTGACTCGAACACCCAACCTTTCGATCTGGAGTCGAACGCGCTACCATTGCGCCAAGCAGTCACGGAACTGAAAGCTTCCAGATGCGCATTTATTTTCCGTGTCGTATCTTTCTCTACAAATTTCACGCGCTGGCTTACAAAAGATTTTGACCACTGAGTGACTCGAACACCCAACCTTTCGATCTGGAGTCGAACGCGCTACCATTGCGCCAAGCAGTCACGGAACTGAAAGCTTCCAGATGCACATTTATTTTCCATGTCGTATCTTTCTCTACAAATTTCATGCGCTGGCTTACAAAACGTTTTGACCACTGAGTGACTCGAACACCCAACCTTTCGATCTGGAGTCGAA
Organism: Allodiplogaster sudhausi; assembly: GCA_945643635.1. Lineage (NCBI taxonomy): Eukaryota > Metazoa > Nematoda > Chromadorea > Rhabditida > Diplogasteridae > Allodiplogaster > Allodiplogaster sudhausi. The sequence continues at coordinate 682,868 of CALZFC010000126.1, forward strand.
CGCGCTACCATTGCGCCAAGCAGTCATGTAGTTTGCCTGTTATGGACGCACATTTACTGTTCTTGCGATATAATGAATTTATATATTTTATGCAATTCCTGCAAAAGATTTTGACCACTGAGTGACTCGAACACCCAACCTTTCGATCTGGAGTCGAACGCGCTACCATTGCGCCAAGCAGTCACGGAACTGAAAGCTTCCAGATGCACATTTATTTTCCATGTCGTATCTTTCTCTACAAATTTTATGCAATCCTGCAAAAGATTTTGACCACTGAGTGACTCGAACACCCAACCTTTCGATCTGGAGTCGAACGCGCTACCATTGCGCCAAGCAGTCACGGAACTGAAAGCTTCCAGATGCACATTTATTTTCCATGTCGTATCTTTCTCTACAAATTTCATGCGCTGGCTTACAAAACGTTTTGACCACTGAGTGACTCGAACACCCAACCTTTCGATCTGGAGTCGAACGCGCTACCATTGCGCCAAGCAGTCATCAAATTTGGCTGTTATGGACACACATTTACTGTTCTTGCGATATATTGAATTTATTATTTTTATGCAATTCCTGCAAAAGATTTTGACCACTGAGTGACTCGAACACCCAACCTTTCGATCTGGAGTCGAACGCGCTACCATTGCGCCAAGCAGTCACGGAACTGAAAGCTTCCAGATGCGCATTTATTTTCCGTGTCGTATCTTTCTCTACAAATTTCATGCGCTGGCTTACAAAACGTTTTGACCACTGAGTGACTCGAACACCCAACCTTTCGATCTGGAGTCGAACGCGTTACCATTGCGCCAAGCAGTCACGGAACTGAAAGCTTCCAGATGCACATTTATTTTCCATGTCTTATCTTTCTCTACAAATTTCATGCGCTGGCTTACAAAACGTTTTGACCACTGAGTGACTCCAACACCCAACCTTTCGATCTGGAGTCGAACGCGCTACCATTGCGCCAAGCAGTCATGAAATTTGGCTGTTATGGACGCACATTTACTGTTCTTGCGATATATTGAATTTATAATTTTATGCAATTCCTGCAAAAGATTTTGACCACTGAGTGACTCGAACACCCAACCTTTCGATCTGGAGTCGAACGCGCTACCATTGCGCCAAGCAGTCATGAAGTTTGGCTGTTATGGACGCACATTTACTGTTCTTGCGATATATTGAATTTATATATTTTATGCAATTCCTGCAAAAGATTTTGACCACTGAGTGACTCGAACACCCAACCTTTCGATCTGGAGTCGAACGCGCTACCATTGCGCCAAGCAGTCACGGAACTGAAAGCTTCCAGATGCGCATTTATTTTCCGTGTCGTATCTTTCTCTACAAATTTCATGCGCTGGCTTACAAAACGTTTTGACCACTGAGTGACTCGAACACCCAACCTTTCGATCTGGAGTCGAACGCGCTACCATTGCGCCAAGCAGTCATCAAATTTGGCTGTTATGGACGCACATTTACTGTTTTTGCGATATATTGAATTTATAATTTTTATGCAATTCCTGCAAAAGATTTTGACCACTGAGTGACTCGAACACCCAACCTTTCGATCTGGAGTCGAACGCGCTACCATTGCGCCAAGCAGTCATGAAATTTGGCTGTTATGGACGCACATTTACTGTTCTTGCGATATATTGAATTTATAATTTTTATGCAATTCCTGCAAAAGATTTTGACCACTGAGTGACTCGAACACCCAACCTTTCGATCTGGAGTCGAACGCGCTACCATTGCGCCAAGCAGTCATGAAGTTTGCCTGTTATGGACGCACATTTACTGTTCTTGCGATATAATGAATTTATATATTTTATGCAATTCCTGCAAAAGATTTTGACCACTGAGTGACTCGAACACCCAACCTTTCGATCTGGAGTCGAACGCGCTACCATTGCGCCAAGCAGTCATGAAGTTTGGCTGTTATGGACGCACATTTACTGTTCTTGCGATATATTGAATTTATAAATTTTATGCAATCCCTGCAAAAGATTTTGACCACTGAGTGACTCGAACACCCAACCTTTCGATCTGGAGTCGAACGCGCTACCATTGCGCCAAGCAGTCACGGAACAGAAAGCCTCCAGATGCACATTTATTTTCCATGTCGTATCTTTCTCTACAAATTTCATGCGCTGGCTTACAAAACGTTTTGACCACTGAGTGACTCGAACACCCAACCTTTCGATCTGGAGTCGAACGCGCTACCATTGCGCCAAGCAGTCATGAAATTTGGCTGTTATGGACGCACATTTACTGTTCTTGCGATATATTGAATTTATAATTTTTATGCAATTCCTGCAAAAGATTTTGACCACTGAGTGACTCGAACACCCAACCTTTCGATCTGGAGTCGAACGCGCTACCATTGCGCCAAGCAGTCATGAAGTTTGGCTGTTATGGACGCACATTTACTGTTCTTGCGATATATTGTATTTATATATTTTATGCAATTCCTGCAAAAGATTTTGACCACTGAGTGACTCGAACACCCAACCTTTCGATCTGGAGTCGAACGCGCTACCATTGCGCCAAGCAGTCATGAAATTTGGCTGTTATGGACGCACATTTACTGTTCTTGCGATATATTGAATTTATTAATTTTATGCAATCCCTGCAAAAGATTTTGACCACTGAGTGACTCGAACACCCAACCTTTCGATCTGGAGTCGAACGCGCTACCATTGCGCCAAGCAGTCATGAAGTTTGCCTGTTATGGACGCACATTTACTGTTCTTGCGATATATTGAATTTATATATTTTATGCAATTCCTGCAAACGATTTTGACCACTGAGTGACTCGAACACCCAACCTTTCGATCTGAAGTCGAACGCGCTACCATTGCGCCAAGCAGTCACGGAACTGAAAGCTTCCAGGTGCACATTTATTTTCCATGTCGTATCTTTCTCTACAAATTTCATGCGCTGGCTTACAAAACGTTTTGACCACTGAGTGACTCCAACACCCAACCTTTCGATCTGGAGTCGAACGCGCTACCATTGCGCCAAGCAGTCATCAAATTTGGCTGTTATGGACGCACATTTACTGTTCTTGCGATATATTGAATTTATTATTTTTATGCAATTCCTGCAAAAGATTTTGACCACTGAGTGACTCGAACACCCAACCTTTCGATCTGGAGTCGAACGCGCTACCATTGCGCCAAGCAGTCACGGAACTGAAAGCTTCCAGATGCGCATTTATTTTCCGTGTCGTATCTTTCTCTACAAATTTCATGCGCTGGCTTACAAAACGTTTTGACCACTGAGTGACTCCAACACCCAACCTTTCGATCTGGAGTCGAACGCGCTACCATTGCGCCAAGCAGTCATCAAATTTGGCTGTTATTCAGGCACATTACTGTTCTTGCGATATATTGAATTTATAAATTTTATGCAATCCCTGCAAAAGATTTTGACCACTGAGTGACTCGAACACCCAACCTTTCGATCTGGAGTCGAACGCGCTACCATTGCGCCAGCAGTCATGAAGTTTGCCTGTTATGGACGCACATTTACTGTTCTTGCGATATATTGAATTTATATATTTTATGCAATTCCTGCAAAAGATTTTGACCACTGAGTGACTCGAACACCCAACCTTTCGATCTGGAGTCGAACGCGCTACCATTGCGCCAAGCAGTCACGGAACTGAAAGCTTCCAGATGCGCATTTATTTTCCATGTCGTATCTTTCTCTACAAATTTCATGCGCTGGCTTACAAAACGTTTTGACCACTGAGTGACTCCAACACCCAACCTTTCGATCTGGAGTCGAACGCGCTACCATTGCGCCAAGCAGTCACGGAACTGAAAGCTTCCAGTTGCACATTTATTTTCCATGTCGTATCTTTCTCTACAAATTTTATGCGCTGGCTTACAAAACGTTTTGACCACTGAGTGACTCCAACACCCAACCTTTCGATCTGGAGTCGAACGCGCTACCATTGCGCCAAGCAGTCACGGAACTGAAAGCTTCCAGTTGCACATTTATTTTCCATGTCGTATCTTTCTCTACAAATTTCATGCGCTGGCTTACAAAACGTTTTGACCACTGAGTGACTCCAACACCCAACCTTTCGATCTGGAGTCGAACGCGCTACCATTGCGCCAAGCAGTCATCAAATTTGGCTGTTATGGACGCACATTTACTGTTCTTGCGATATATTGAATTTATTATTTTATGCAATTCCTGCAAAAGATTTTGACCACTGAGTGACTCGAACACCCAACCTTTCGATCTGGAGTCGAACGCGCTACCATTGCGCCAAGCAGTCACGGAACTGAAAGCTTCCAGATGCGCATTTATTTTCCGTGTCGTATCTTTCTCTACAAATTTCATGCGCTGGCTTACAAAACGTTTTGACCACTGAGTGACTCCAACACCCAACCTTTCGATCTGGAGTCGAACGCGCTACCATTGCGCCAAGCAGTCATCAAATTTGGCTGTTATGGACGCACATTTACTGTTCTTGCGATATATTGAATTTATTAATTTTATGCAATCCCTGCAAAAGATTTTGACCACTGAGTGACTCGAACACCCAACCTTTCGATCTGGAGTCGAACGCGCTACCATTGCGCCAAGCAGTCATGAAGTTTGCCTGTTATGGACGCACATTTACTGTTCTTGCGATATATTGAATTTATATATTTTATGCAATTCCTGCAAAAGATTTTGACCACTGAGTGACTCGAACACCCAACCTTTCGATCTGGAGTCGAACGCGCTACCATTGCGCCAAGCAGTCACGGAACTGAAAGCTTCCAGATGCGCATTTATTTTCCGTGTCGTATCTTTCTCTACAAATTTCATGCGCTGGCTTACAAAACGTTTTGACCACTGAGTGACTCGAACACCCAACCTTTCGATCTGGAGTCGAACGCGCTACCATTGCGCCAAGCAGTCATCAAATTTGGCTGTTATGGACGCACATTTACTGTTCTTGCGATATATTGAATTTATAAATTTTATGCAATCCTGCAAAAGATTTTGACCACTGAGTGACTCGAACACCCAACCTTTCGATCTGGAGTCGAACGCGCTACCATTGCGCCAGCAGTCATGAAGTTTGCCTGTTATGGACGCACATTTACTGTTCTTGCGATATATTGAATTTATATATTTTATGCAATTCCTGCAAAAGATTTTGACCACTGAGTGACTCGAACACCCAACCTTTCGATCTGGAGTCGAACGCGCTACCATTGCGCCAAGCAGTCATCAAATTTGGCTGTTATGGACGCACATTTACTGTTCTTGCGATATATTGAATTTATTATTTTATGCAATTCCTGCAAAAGATTTTGACCACTGAGTGACTCGAACACCCAACCTTTCGATCTGGAGTCGAACGCGCTACCATTGCGCCAAGCAGTCACGGAACTGAAAGCTTCCAGATGCGCATTTATTTTCCGTGTCGTATCTTTCTCTACAAATTTCATGCGCTGGCTTACAAAAGTTTTGACCACTGAGTGACTCCAACACCCAACCTTTCGATCTGGAGTCGAACGCGCTACCATTGCGCCAAGCAGTCATCAAATTTGGCTGTTATGGACGCACATTTACTGTTCTTGCGATATATTGAATTTATTATTTTTATGCAATTCCTGCAAAAGATTTTGACCACTGAGTGACTCGAACACCCAACCTTTCGATCTGGAGTCGAACGCGCTACCATTGCGCCAAGCAGTCACGGAACTGAAAGCTTCCAGATGCACATTTATTTCCATGTCGTATCTTTCTCTACAAATTTCATGCGCTGGCTTACAAAACGTTTTGACCACTGAGTGACTCGAACACCCAACCTTTCGATCTGGAGTCGAACGCGCTACCATTGCGCCAAGCAGTCATCAAATTTGGCTGTTATGGACGCACATTTACTGTTCTTGCGATATATTGAATTTATTATTTTTATGCAATTCCTGCAAAAGATTTTGACCACTGAGTGACTCGAACACCCAACCTTTCGATCTGGAGTCGAACGCGCTACCATTGCGCCAAGCAGTCACGGAACTGAAAGCTTCCAGATGCGCATTTATTTTCCGTGTCGTATCTTTCTCTACAAATTTCATGCGCTGGCTTACAAAACGTTTTGACCACTGAGTGACTCCAACACCCAACCTTTCGATCTGGAGTCGAACGCGCTACCATTGCGCCAAGCAGTCATCAAATTTGGCTGTTATGGACGCACATTTACTGTTCTTGCGATATATTGAATTTATATTTTTATGCAATTCCTGCAAAAGATTTTGACCACTGAGTGACTCGAACACCCAACCTTTCGATCTGGAGTCGAACGCGCTACCATTGCGCCAAGCAGTCACGGAACTGAAAGCTTCCAGATGCGCATTTATTTTCCGTGTCGTATCTTTCTCTACAAATTTCATGCGCTGGCTTACAAAACGTTTTGACCACTGAGTGACTCCAACACCCAACCTTTCGATCTGGAGTCGAACGCGCTACCATTGCGCCAAGCAGTCATCAAATTTGGCTGTTATGGACGCACATTTACTGTTCTTGCGATGTATTGAATTTATTATTTTTATGCAATTCCTGCAAAAGATTTTGACCACTGAGTGACTCGAACACCCAACCTTTCGATCTGGAGTCGAACGCGCTACCATTGCGCCAAGCAGTCATGAAATTTGGCTGTTATTCAGGCACACTTACTGTTCTTGCGAAAATTGAATTTATAAATTTTATGCAATCCCTGCAAAAGATTTTGACCACTGAGTGACTCGAACACCCAACCTTTGATCTGGAGTCGAACGCGCTACCATTGCGCCAGCAGTCATGAAGTTTGCCTGTTATGGACGCACATTTACTGTTCTTGCGATATATTGAATTTATATATTTTATGCAATTCCTGCAAAAGATTTTGACCACTGAGTGACTCGAACACCCAACCTTTCGATCTGGAGTCGAACGCGCTACCATTGCGCCAAGCAGTCATGAAGTTTGCCTGTTATGGACGCACATTTACTGTTCTTGCGATATATTGAATTTATATATTTTATGCAATTCCTGCAAAAGATTTTGACCACTGAGTGACTCGAACACCCAACCTTTCGATCTGGAGTCGAACGCGCTACCATTGCGCCAAGCAGTCACGGAACTGAAAGCTTCCAGATGCACATTTATTTTCATGTCGTATCTTTCTCTACAAATTTCATGCGCTGGCTTACAAAACGTTTTGACCACTGAGTGACTCCAACACCCAACCTTTCGATCTGGAGTCGAACGCGCTACCATTGCGCCAAGCAGTCATCAAATTTGGCTGTTATGGACGCACATTTACTGTTCTTGCGATATATTGAATTTATTATTTTTATGCAATTCCTGCAAAAGATTTTGACCACTGAGTGACTCGAACACCCAACCTTTCGATCTGGAGTCGAACGCGCTACCATTGCGCCAAGCAGTCACGGAACTGAAAGCTTCCAGATGCGCATTTATTTTCCGTGTCGTATCTTTCTCTACAAATTTCATGCGCTGGCTTACAAAACGTTTTGACCACTGAGTGACTCCAACACCCAACCTTTCGATCTGGAGTCGAACGCGCTACCATTGCGCCAAGCAGTCATCAAATTTGGCTGTTATGGACGCACATTTACTGTTCTTGCGATATATTGAATTTATTATTTTTATGCAATTCCTGCAAAAGATTTTGACCACTGAGTGACTCGAACACCCAACCTTTCGATCTGGAGTCGAACGCGCTACCATTGCGCCAAGCAGTCACGGAACTGAAAGCTTCCAGATGCATATTTATTTTCCATGTCGTATCTTTCTCTACAAATTTCATGCGCTGGCTTACAAAACGTTTTGACCACTGAGTGACTCCAACACCCAACCTTTCGATCTGGAGTCGAACGCGCTACCATTGCGCCAAGCAGTCATCAAATTTGGCTGTTATGGACGCACATTTACTGTTCTTGCGATATATTGAATTTATTATTTTATGCAATTCCTGCAAAAGATTTTGACCACTGAGTGACTCGAACACCCAACCTTTCGATCTGGAGTCGAACGCGCTACCATTGCGCCAAGCAGTCACGGAACTGAAAGCTTCCAGATGCGCATTTATTTTCCGTGTCGTATCTTTCTCTACAAATTCATGCGCTGGCTTACAAAACGTTTTGACCACTGAGTGACTCCAACACCCAACCTTTCGATCTGGAGTCGAACGCGCTACCATTGCGCCAAGCAGTCATCAAATTTGGCTGTTATGGACGCACATTTACTGTTCTTGCGATATATTGAATTTATTATTTTCATGCAATTCCTGCAAAAGATTTTGACCACTGAGTGACTCGAACACCCAACCTTTCGATCTGGAGTCGAACGCGCTACCATTGCGCCAAGCAGTCACGGAACTGAAAGCTTCCAGATGCACATTTATTTTCCATGTCGTATCTTTCTCTACAAATTTCATGCGCTGGCTTACAAAACGTTTTGACCACTGACAGGGAACCATCTGAAGATATGTTGGAAGATTTTGATCTCACCTGTCCAGATCGATTGGTACGGTCAAGAAATGATGTCAACTATTTTTACTTTTTCCTTAATGGCCTCCGGCGATTTTATATTAATTTTTTAAAATTTGCATAAATCGCAGATGTGGGGTGCTGATCGTTGCTTTACCATTGTCAACGACCCGCTTGAGATTTAAAATGTGACCAGCGTGGCGCAGTTAGTTGCGCGCTCGCCCGTTGTTTTGAGTGTCGCGGGTTCAAATCCAGTTTGGAGCAGATGTTTTGCTATTGTTTTGGATATTCAATTTTGGCAAAGTACATATGTACATAATTTGGGCAAAGTACATATGTACCCGCGAGAGCTTTGTGCGATGCTCTCACTGTGAGAAAAATTTCTGCCTGAACTGCTTCGTCGTCGATTATCATATTTGCTAACTTCAAACATCCACCACCCCACTCCTTGCATTAGAATAAATTTTTTATATTTACTTTACCAAATTTGAGTATATTAAACTGCAGCAAAACATAAGCACCGGAAGGGATTCGAACCTGCGACAGTCAAAACTGTAGGCTAGCGCACTACTAACTGCGCCACGCTGGTCCACATTCCAAGATTCAATTCAGGCATTCATAATTGCAAAGCCATTAATTTCCATTATTTTATGCAATTTTAAAAATTTAATATAAAATCGCCGAAGGCCATTAAGGAAAAAGTAAAAATAATTGACATCATTTCTTGACCGTACTAATCGATCTGGACAGGTGAGATCAAAAATCCTCCAACATATCTTCAGATGGTTCCCTTGTGAGTGACTCAACACCCAACCTTTCGATCTGGAGTCGAACGCGCTACCATTGCGCCAAGCAGTCATCAAATTTGGCTGTTATGGACGCACATTTACTGTTCTTGCGATATATTGAATTTATTATTTTTATGCAATTCCTGCAAAAGATTTTGACCACTGAGTGACTCGAACACCCAACCTTTCGATCTGGAGTCGAACGCGCTACCATTGCGCCAAGCAGTCATGAAATTTGGCTGTTATGGACGCACATTTACTGTTCTTGCGATATATTGAATTTATAAATTTTATGCAATTCCTGCAAAAGATTTTGACCACTGAGTGACTCGAACACCCAACCTTTCGATCTGGAGTCGAACGCGCTACCATTGCGCCAAGCAGTCATCAAATTTGGCTGTTATGGACGCACATTTACTGTTCTTGCGATATATTGAATTTATAATTTTATGCAATTCCTGCAAAAGATTTTGACCACTGAGTGACTCGAACACCCAACCTTTCGATCTGGAGTCGAACGCGCTACCATTGCGCCAGCAGTCATGAAGTTTGCCTGTTATGGACGCACATTTACTGTTCTTGCGATATATTGAATTTATATATTTTATGCAATTCCTGCAAAAGATTTTGACCACTGAGTGACTCGAACACCCAACCTTTCGATCTGGAGTCGAACGCGCTACCATTGCGCCAAGCAGTCATGAAGTTGCCTGTTATGGACGCACATTTACTGTTCTTGCGATATATTGAATTTATATATTTTATGCAATCCTGCAAAAGATTTTGACCACTGAGTGACTCGAACACCCAAACTTTCGATCTGGAGTCGAACGCGCTACCATTGCGCCAAGCAGTCACGGAACTGAAAGCTTCCAGATGCACATTTATTTTCCATGTGGTATCTTTCTCTACAAATTTCATGCGCTGGCTTACAAAAACGTTTTGACCACTGAGTGACTCGAACACCCAACCTTTCGATCTGGAGTCGAACGCGCTACCATTGCGCCAAGCAGTCATGAAATTTGGCTGTTATGGACGCACATTTACTGTTCTTGCGATATATTGAATTTATATATTTTATGCAATTCCTGCAAAAGATTTTGACCACTGAGTGACTTGAACACCCAACCTTTCGATCTGGAGTCGAACGCGCTACCATTGCGCCAAGCAGTCATGAAGTTTGCCTGTTATGGACGCACATTTACTGTTCTTGCGATATATTGAATTTATATATTTTATGCAATTCCTGCAAAAGGTTTGACCACTGAGTGACTCGAACACCCAACCTTCGATCTGGAGTCGAACGCGCTACCATTGCGCCAAGCAGTCACGGAACTGAAAGCTTCCAGTTGCACATTTATTTTCCATGTCGTATCTTTCTCTACAATTTCATGCGCTGGCTTACAAAACGTTTTGACCACTGAGTGACTCGAACACCCAACCTTTCGATCTGGAGTCGAACGCGCTACCATTGCGCCAAGCAGTCATCAAATTTGGCTGTTATGGACGCACATTTACTGTTCTTGCGATATATTGAATTTATTATTTTTATGCAATTCCTGCAAAAGATTTTGACCACTGAGTGACTCGAACACCCAACCTTTCGATCTGGAGTCGAACGCGCTACCATTGCGCCAAGCAGTCATGAATTTGGCTGTTATTCAGGCACACTTACTGTTCTTGCGATATATTGAATTTATAAATTTATGCAATCCCTGCAAAAGATTTTGACCACTGAGTGACTCGAACACCCAACCTTTGATCTGGAGTCGAACGCGCTACCATTGCGCCAGCAGTCATGAAGTTTGCCTGTTATGGACGCACATTTACTGTTCTTGCGATATATTGAATTTTATATTTTATGCAATTCCTGCAAAAGATTTTGACCACTGAGTGACTCGAACACCCAACCTTTCGATCTGGAGTCGAACGCGCTACCATTGCGCCAAGCAGTCATGAAGTTTGCTGTTATGGACGCACATTTACTGTTCTTGCGATATATTGAATTTTATATTTTATGCAATTCTGCAAAAGATTTTGACCACTGAGTGACTCGAACACCCAACCTTTCGATCTGGAGTCGAACGCGCTACCATTGCGCCAAGCAGTCACGGAACTGAAAGCTTCCAGATGCACATTTATTTTCCATGTCGTATCTTTCTCTACAAATTTCATGCGCTGGCTTACAAAACGTTTTGACCACTGAGTGACTCCAACACCCAACCTTTCGATCTGGAGTCGAACGCGCTACCATTGCGCCAAGCAGTCATCAAATTTGGCTGTTATGGACGCACATTTACTGTTCTTGCGATATATTGAATTTATTATTTTTATGCAATTCCTGCAAAAGATTTTGACCACTGAGTGACTCGAACACCCAACCTTTCGATCTGGAGTCGAACGCGCTACCATTGCGCCAAGCAGTCATGAAATTTGGCTGTTATTCAGGCACACTTACTGTTCTTGCGATATATTGAATTTATAATTTTATGCAATCCCTGCAAAAGATTTTGACCACTGAGTGACTCGAACACCCAACCTTTGATCTGGAGTCGAACGCGCTACCATTGCGCCAGCAGTCATGAAGTTTGCCTGTTATGGACGCACATTTACTGTTCTTGCGATATATTGAATTTATATATTTATGCAATTCCTGCAAAAGATTTTGACCACTGAGTGACTCGAACACCCAACCTTTCGATCTGGAGTCGAACGCGCTACCATTGCGCCAAGCAGTCATGAAGTTTGCCTGTTATGGACGCACATTTACTGTTCTTGCGATATATTGAATTTATATATTTTATGCAATTCCTGCAAAAGATTTTGACCACTGAGTGACTCGAACACCCAACCTTTCGATCTGGAGTCGAACGCGCTACCATTGCGCCAAGCAGTCACGGAACGAAGCTTCCAGATGCACATTTATTGTCCATGTCGTATCTTTCTCTACAAATTTCATGCGCTGGCTTGCAAAACGTTTTGACCACTGAGTGACTCCAACACCCAACCTTTCGATCTGGAGTCGAACGCGCTACCATTGCGCCAAGCAGTCATCAAATTTGGCTGTTATGGACGCACATTTACTGTTCTTGCGATATATTGAATTATTATTTTTATGCAATTCCTGCAAAAGATTTTGACCACTGAGTGACTCGAACACCCAACCTTTCGATCTGGAGTCGAACGCGCTACCATGCGCCAAGCAGTCACGGAACTAAGCTTCCAGATGCGCATTTTTTTCCGTGTCGTAATTCTCTACAAATTTCATGCGCTGGCTTACAAAAGATTTTGACCACTGAGTGACTCCAACACCCAACCTTTCGATCTGGAGTCGAACGCGCTACCATTGCGCCAAGCAGTCATCAAATTTGGCTGTTATGGACGCACATTTACTGTTCTTGCGATATATTGAATTTATTATTTTATGCAATTCCTGCAAAAGATTTTGAACCACTGAGGACTCGAACACCCAACCTTTCGATCTGGAGTCGAACGCGCTACCATTGCGCCAAGCAGTCACGGAACTGAAAGCTTCCAGATGCATATTTATTTTCCATGTCGTATCTTCTCTACAAATTTATGCGCTGGCTTACAAAACGATTTGACCACTGAGTGACTCGAACACCCAACCTTTCGATCTGGAGTCGAACGCGCTACCATTGCGCCAAGCAGTCATCAAATTGGCTGTTATGGACGCACATTTACTGTTCTTGCGATATATTGAATTTATTATTTTTATGCAATTCCTGCAAAAGATTTTGACCACTGAGTGACTCGAACACCCAACCTTTCGATCTGGAGTCGAACGCGCTACCATTGCGCCAAGCAGTCACGGAATGAAAGCTTCAGATGCGCATTTATTTTCCGTGTCGTATCTTTCTCTACAATTTCATGCGCTGGCTTACAAAAGTTTGACCACTGAGTGACTCGAACACCCAACCTTTCGATCTGGAGTCGAACGCGCTACCATTGCGCCAAGCAGTCATCAAATTTGGCTGTTATGGACGCACATTTACTGTTCTTGCGATATATTGAATTTTTATTTTTATGCAATTCCTGCAAAAGATTTTGACCACTGAGTGACTCGAACACCCAACCTTCGATCTGGAGTCGAACGCGCTACCATTGCGCCAAGCAGTCATGAAATTTGCCTGTTATGGACGCACATTTACTGTTCTTGCGATATATTGAATTTATATAATTTTATGCAATTCCTGCAAAAGATTTTGACCACTGAGTGACTCGAACACCCAACCTTTCGATCTGGAGTCGAACGCGCTACCATTGCGCCAAGCAGTCATCAAATTTTGGCTGTTATGGACGCACATTTACTGTTCTTGCGATATATTGAATTTATAATTTTTATGCAATTCCTGCAAAAGATTTTGACCACTGAGTGACTCGAACACCCAACCTTTCGATCTGGAGTCGAACGCGCCTACCATTGCGCCAGCAGTCATGAAGTTTGCCTGTTTGGACGCACATTTACTGTTCTTGCGATATATTGAATTTATATATTTTATGCAATTCCTGCAAAAGATTTTGACCACTGAGTGACTCGAACACCCAACCTTTCGATCTGGAGTCGAACGCGCTACTACATTGCGCCAAGCAGTCATGAAGTTTGCTGTTATGGACGCACATTTACTGTTCTTCGCGATATATTGAATTATATATTTTTATGCAAATCCTGCAAAAGATTTTGACCACTGAGTGACTCGAACACCCAACCTTTCGATCTGGAGTCGAACGCGCTACCATTGCGCCAAGCAGTCACGGAACTGAAAGCTTCCAGATGCACATTTATTTTCCATGTCGTATCTTTCTCTACAATTTCATGCGCTGGCTGCTTACAAAACGTTTTGACCACTGAGTGACTCGAACACCCACCTTTCGATCTGGAGTCGAACGCGCTACCATTGCGCCAAGCAGTCATGAAATTTGGCTGTTATGGACGCACATTTCTGTTCTTGCGATATATTGAATTTTATATTTTATGCAATTCCTGCAAAAGATTTTGACCACTGAGTGACTCGAACACCCAACCTTTCGATCTGGAGTCGAACGCGCTACCATTGCGCCAAGCAGTCATGACATTTGCTTGTTATGGACGCATTTACTGTTCTTGCGATATATTGAATTTATATATTTTATGCAATTCCTGCAAAAGATTTTGACCACTGAATGACTCGAAACCCCAACCTTTCGATCTGGAGTCGAACGCGCTACCATTGCGCCAAGCAGTCATGAAGTTTGCCTGTTATGGACGCACATTTACTGTTCTTGCGATATATTGAATTATATATTTTATGCAATTCCTGCAAAAGATTTTGACCACTGAGTGACTCGAACACCCAACCTTTCGATCTGGAGTCGAACGCGCTACCATTGCGCCAAGCAGTCACGAACTGAAAGCTTCCAGTTGCACATTTATTTTCCATGTCGTATCTTTCTCTACAAATTTCATGCGCTGGCTTAAACGTTTTGACCACTGAGTGACTCGAACACCCAACCTTTCGATCTGGAGTCGAACGCGCTACCATTGCGCCAAGCAGTCATCAAATTTGGCTGTTATGGACGCACATTTACTGTTCTTGCGATATATTGAATTTATATTTTTATGCAATTCCTGCAAAAAGATTTTGACTACTGAGTGACTCGAACACCCAACCTTTCGATCTGGAGTCGAACGCGCTACCATTGCGCCAAGCAGTCATGAATTTGCCTGTTATGGACGCACATTTACTGTTCTTGCGATATATTGAATTTATATATTTTATGCAATTCCTGCAAAGATTTTGACCACTGAGTGACTCGAACACCCAACCTTTCGATCTGGAGTCGAACGCGCTACCATTGCGCCAAGCAGTCATGAAGTTTGCTGTTGTGGACGCCACTTTACTGTTCTTGCGATATATTGAATTTATATATTTTATGCAATTCCTGCAAAAGATTTTGACACTGAGTGACTCGAACACCCAAACTTTCGATCTGGAGTCGAACGCGCTACCATTGCGCCAAGCAGTCATGAAGTTTGCCTGTTATGGACGCACATTTACTGTTCTTGCGATATATTGAATTTATATATTTTATGCAATTCCTGCAAAAGATTTTGACCACTGAGTGACTCGAACACCCAACCTTTCGATCTGGAGTCGAACGCGCTACCATTGCGCCAAGCAGTCACGGAACTGAAAGCTTCCAGTTGCACATTTATTTTCCATGTCGTATCTTTCTCTACAAATTTCATGCGCTGGCTTACAAAACGTTTTGACCACTGAGTGACTCGAACACCCAACCTTTCGATCTGGAGTCGAACGCGCTACCATTGCGCCAAGCAGTCATGAATTTGGCTGTTATGGACGCACATTTACTGTTCTTGCGATATATTGAATTTATAATTTTTATGCAATTCCTGCAAAAGATTTTGACTACTGAGTGACTCGAACACCCAACCTTTCGATCTGGAGTCGAACGCGCTACCATTGCGCCAAGCAGTCATGACATTTGCCTGTTATGGACGCACATTTCTGTTCTTGCGATATATTGAATTTATATATTTTTATGCAATTCCTGCAAAAGATTTTGACCACTGAGTGACTCGAACACCCAACCTTTCGATCTGGAGTCGAACGCGCTACCATTGCGCCAAGCAGTCATGAAGTTTTGGCTGTTATGGACGCAATTTACTGTTCTTGCGATATTTGAATTTATATATTTTATGCAATTCCTGCAAAAGATTTTGACCACTGAGTGACTCGAACACCCAACCTTTCGATCTGGAGTCGAACGCGCTACCATTGCGCCAAGCAGTCATGAAGTTTGCCTGTTATGGACGCACATTTACTGTTCTTTCGATATATTGAATTTATAATTTTATGCAATTCCTGCAAAAGATTTTGACCACTGAGTGACTCGAACACCAACCTTTCGATCTGGAGTCGAACGCGCTACCATTGCGCCAAGCAGTCATGAAGTTTGCCTGTTATGGACGCACATTTACTGTTCTTGCGATATATTGAATTTATATATTTTATGCAATTCCTGCAAAAGATTTTGACCACTGAGTGACTCGAACACCCAACCTTTCGATCTGAGTCGAACGCGCTACCATTGCGCCAAGCAGTCATGAAGTTTGCCTGTTATGACGCACATTTACTGTTCTTGCGATATATTTGAATTTATAATTTTTATGCAATTCCTGCAAAAGATTTTGACCACTGAGTGACTCGAACACCCAACCTTTCGATCTGGAGTCGAACGCGCTACCATTGCGCCAAGCAGTCATCAAATTTGGCTGTTATGGATGCACATTTACTGTTCTTGCGATATATTGAATTTATATTTTTATGCAATTCCTGCAAAAGATTTTGACTACTGAGTGACTCGACACCCAACCTTTCGATCTGGAGTCGAACGCGCTACCATTGCGCCAAGCAGTCATGACTTTGCCTGTTATGGACGCACATTTACTGTTCTTGCGATATATTGAATTTATATATTTTATGCAATTCCTGCAAAAGATTTTGACCACTGAGTGACTCGAACACCCAACTTTCGATCTGGAGTCGAACGCGCTACCATTGCGCCAAAGCTCATGAAGTTTGCCTGTTTGGACGCACATTTACTGTTCTTGCGATATATTGAATTTATATATTTTATGCAATTCCTGCAAAAGATTTTGACCACTGAGTGACTCGAACACCCACCTTTCGATCTGGAGTCGAACGCGCTACCATTGCGCCAAGCAGTCATGAAGTTTGCCTGTTATGGCGCACATTTACTGTTCTTGCGACGATATATTGAAGTTTATAATATTTTATGCAATTCCTGCAGAAGATTTTGACCACTGAGTGACTCGAACACCCAACCTTTCGATCTGGAGTCGAACGCCTACCATTGCGCCAAGCAGTCACGGAACTGAAAGCTTCCAGTTGCACATTTATTTTCCATGTCGTATCTTTCTCTACAAATTTCATGCGCTGGCTTACAAAACGTTTTGACCACTGAGTGACTCGAACACCCAACCTTTCGATCTGGAGTCGAAACGCGCTACCATTGCGCCAAGCAGTCATCAAATTTGGCTGTTATGGATGCACATTTACTGTTCTTGCGATATATTGAATTTATAATATTTTATGCAATTCTGCAAAAGATTTTGACCACTGAGTGACTCGAACACCCGCCTTTCGATCTGGAGTCGCCGCTACCATTGCGCCAAGCAGTCAGAAGTTTGTCTGTTATGGACGCACATTTACTGTTTCTTGCGATATATTGAATTTATATATTTTTTGCAATTCCTGCAAAAGGATTTTGACCACTGAGTGACTCGAACACCAACCTTTCGATCTGGAGTCGAAACGCGCTACCATTGCGCCAAGCAGTCATAAATTTGCCTGTTATGGACGCACATTTACTGTTCTTGCGATATATTTTATATTTTATGCAATTCCTGCAAAAGATTTTGACCACTGAGTGACTCGAACACCCAACCTTTCGATCTGGAGTCGAACGCGCTACCATTGCGCCAAGCAGTCATGAAGTTTGCCTGTTATGGACGCACATTTACTGTTCTTGCGATATATTGAATTTATAATTTTATGCAATTCCTGCAAAAGATTTTGACCACTGAGTGACTCGAACACCCAACCTTTCGATCTGGAGTCGAACGCGCTACCATTGCGCCAAGCAGTCATGAATTTGGCTGTTATTGACGCACTTTACTGTTCTTGCGATATATTGAATTTATAAATTTTATGCAATTCCTGCAAAGATTTTGACCACTGAGTGACTCGAACACCCAACCTTTCGATCTGGAGTCGAACGCGCTACCATTGCGCCAAGCAGTCATGAAGTTTGCCTGTTATGACGCACATTTACTGTTCTTGCGATATATTGAATTTATAAATTTATGCAATCCCTGCAAAAGATTTTGACCACTGAGTGACTCGAACACCCAACCTTTCGATCTGGAGTCGAACGCGCTACCATTGCGCCAAGCAGTCACAAATTTGGCTGTTATGGATGCACATTTACTGTTCTTGCGATATATTGAATTTATATTTTTATTGCAATTCCTGCAAAAGATTTTGACTACTGAGTGACTCGAACACCCAACCTTTCGATCTGGAGTCGAACGCGCTACCATTGCGCCAAGC